>KE372705.1:281127-304856 GCA_000418225.1 Zizania latifolia | reverse complement strand
TTTATGAGTGAACAACATTAGCACAGGCATTCGCCTTGTCTCATTTAATCACTCGTGAGTTGGATACTTGAGATTGAGGAAGTTTTTATCCTGAAAGATTTGTATCGGATTGCCAGGTGTGACTTTATTATCTAGTCTCGAACTAATTTCTCTTAAGTCATTTGCATGTCCAATACGTAAATTTCAAAAGTTCGTTTTTCCGCTGCGAATTTTATTTGCGCCCATTCACCCCCCCTCTGGTCGCTAGTTTCGGTCCAACAACCACAGGCGACGTGGGTGGTGGTGGCGGTGGGCTCCAAGGGGCAGCGCGCGATGACCTCCTATGGGCGACGCACGGTGACCTCCCACGGGCGACGGTGGTGGCGGCGCTCAGAAATTTTGGTGAATGGCTGGGAGGGATAGTGTGGTGAATGGCTGGGGCTGAGCGGTGAGAAATTTTAGTGAAGAGTTAGGGTTGGAAATTTTTGTTCCGCACGCCAAGAATTAAGTCCCGTGCGTCTAAAGCCAATTTTTTGTTCGGCTTGCCCGCCCACCATCCTTCACCGACATTTTTTCATGCTATACCGATGAACCAGCCATCGCTAAATCTACGTGATAATTTATTTGTTAGATAGATTAATGCCAACATATTTTTTATTGGAGAAAGCTAGTATTTCCGATAGATAATTCGCTAGGGAATCATCACATAATTACCGATAGATCTTTTGACAAGAATACATTTGCTTTGCCACAGATAACCATGGGCAATTGAAAGTACATCTTGATATACTAGGCCCCTAATTAATTTTGGTGTATTAATGACAAGAGTAATCAAAAGCTACTAATTGTATTGCTGAGATGTATGTAGAGATTTCAGGAAAAACGACGTTACAATTGAAACTAATTTGGAGAAAATCTCCGTTTAGTCTAAAATTAACTCAAAGGCGTAAAATGATAAATTACATATGAATTTGAGTCTAGGACCACCGTTTTATAAAGAGAGATACGTTGAAAGTTATTCCAAAACTTTGTGCTCAAAGAAAAACTTTTTTGAAAGCTTTTTGGACTGATTCAAACTCATTTCAGAATTTTCTAACATGCCCGGAACTTTTGGTTCAGTCTGGAACTTCCAAAAATATGGTTCTGTTTCTGAGTTTTTAATGGCCCAGAACTTCCGGTTCAGTCCGGAACTTCCAAAAATATGGTTCTATTTCTGCGTTTTTAATGGTCCAGAACTTTTGTCTCCATCCAAAACTTCCAAAAATATGGTTCTATATCGACATATTTTTATTTCCGGAACTTTCGGACTATCCCGAAACTTCCGAAATTATCGTTCCGTATGGAATTATTTTTGATGCTCGGAACTTCTGGTTTAACCTGGAATATCCAAAATTATCGTTCTATCTGGATTTATTTTTGAGTCTGAAACTTTCGGATTGATCTGGAACATCTGGGTTTTGAGTCTCGGAACATCCAGATTGATCCGAAACTTTCGGATGAACAGTTGTAAACTATCTTCCAAACGGTCACTTTTTGAGTGAGGGGTATAAATACCCCCTCACCCCATTTGACCAGTTAGAACTCTTGAGCTTTATTCAAAAACACACCCCCACTCTCTCCAAGCTAGATCTTGAGCTAATTTTTGAGATTCTATTTAAGAGTACAACACAAATCTTCTAGTAATCTTCTTGCTCCATCTTCTTGAAAGATTTTGTGTGGTTGAGTTCATTGATTTTCTTAAAAAATCTTGAGTACAAAGATTTGAGCCTATAAATCTTTCAACGGATTTGTTCTCTTAGAGGTGCTACCTCCTAGACGGCTAGGCGTCGATCTGTAAGCACCTAAAGCGATTGTGGTGTGCCCAAGTTTGTACAAGCTCTACCTTAGCTTGGATGAGGTAACTAGTGAAAATCTAAGCTTGACTTCGGTTAGTGCTTGGTGAGAAAAAGTGTTGAAAGAGATCCGGTCTTTTGGGGCCCTCAATGGAGACGTAGGATCAGTGGATTCGAACTCCAGGAAATAACTCATCATATTCATCATGTTCTTGCTAGCTCATATTTTTATATTGCTTGATCTACTTGCTAGCTAGGTTGCAGAATATATTCTTGTGTAAAAGTTATAGCTAATAATCTTGCTCATATTTGTATTTATCTAGATTGTTAGCTAGATTAAATTTCATAGCTATTTGTTGATTTTTAGATTTGTTCGAAACTTCCGGATCAACCCGGAACTTCCGGACCCCAGAACTTCCGAGATTCTTCTGGACCTCGGAACTTCTGAATCCACCCGGAACTTTCGAGCTTGAGAAATCTCAAACTAACAGTTTTCCAAAAAAAAATTCAGATTGTTTATTCACACTCTCTAGACAACTTTCAGCAATAATATGTAATGTTGTAGTGCTCGTCTGGTTAGGTAGGAGACAGTACTTAATTAGCCGAAGATCTTGCATTAGCATGCATCCTGGCAATATGATCAACCGAGACGGCGCAAACAGGAATGCATATGACCTGTTGCAGGGAGATTTGGAGATATGTAACTACTTACAGAATTTTTGTAGTTTCTAAATTGTTTAAATTTTTAATTATAAAATTTAATAACAGTAAAATCTAAAAATAAAATACTATCCAAAAAACTTAATTTAAAAACCTAGTTTCGCTAGATTCTTACTTAGGCAATTTGATCGGTGGCTCCGTGTGAGGCGACGGTTCCTTCCTTTGTCTTGTAGCCATCACCACCGACCGATGGAGCTCAGTCGTTCGACACATTCTACAGGAAAACAAAAGTATGCAGCGTTTGAAAAACTGCAGCCCTGCTTGACTGCGTCTCTACTCTCTACAGAATACAGTTTACAGGAGAGAGAAGCTAGTGCAACACAGTTAATTTATATATTTCTCATTTCATCCATTTATTTCTGCTTAGGTCTCATCAGTTTATACTAACAATCTATTTATGGATTATTCTTGTGCTTTTAAAAGTAAGATTCCTAAAAAATCTATTAGCATGGTTGCTTGGACAAAAAAATTAAGCTAATTATTAGCTTTATAATTTATAGTGTTTAATTGATCGATGTATTAATTGTTTGGCTTATTATTTTAATTCGAAATTCATTTCAGCACTTTAGAATGAGCTGTTGTCATAAGTTTAGGTAGAATTCTGTTGTTTGACACAAACTTCTGCTAGCTTTACACTGAGAAACCGTCGGAGCTGAAATTATGCTAAACATAGACCATACTGAGGATTTATTTGGAAAGCCATATCATATACATAAGGCGAGTAGATGTTAACTATATACTCCACCAAGAGAAATATCCAATAGCGGTAAACGCAAGATAGAATACAAAGCGGTTGATGACTCTGTTTACTTCTTCGGCACACACTATGCTTGGCACTTATGTCATCTAGGCATGGTTTGCGAAACCGTACTAATCTGACCGGCTGACCGGTTACCATGTTTTCGTCTATGACGTTAACCTTTGATAAAAAATTACTGATAAGTAATAATAGAAAACGAATCTGTTATCATAATAACCGGTTTGAAAGTTGATGTCTAACTGTCAGTTCGGTTTTGAAAACGTCTCTGTCTCGAGCAGGGAAAGAAAAGAATACATCGATAAGGAAAGCAGCGTTGACGAGGTCCGTTTTCAGGCGAAGAAAAAGAGCACATGAAACTGCTCCCCGCGCCTTGATTTGATTTGATTTGTTGTGCCCGATGACCGACTTGCTCGTTGAAAGACTTGTTCAATTATGTTCTCTTAATGAAATGGTTTTCTTAATCAGTTACGGGAGTGCATATATTCTGCTGATTTGGAGTTTGTGTGTGCACGTTTTCCTTGATGAGAAATTGTCTAGATCAATTTTTAGGTTCTTCAATTCATGCTTTTGTTTTCATCTATATTCATCAGGTAATCTTGCCGGAAAATTCATAATCTTTTTAATAGTTTATGTTATATTCTTGCATGCTCTGCTACTTATAACCTTTGAAATACCTTTTCTTATTGGAATTTTTGCTACACCTCATCTCATGTGTATACCAATCAGACTTAGAAATAATATGTTATACACGTATATGAAACAAAAGAATAAATATTGCCAACTTATATATATGAGGAGAATTTTATGGTGTCCCTAAATTTTATGGACCGTCCAATCTGTACGATCTAACGGCTCAGATTTAATATCGGTGATCTATTAGCTCCTAGAGGTAATAAGTCATATAACATTCCTTTAATATGTGTGGACACATATACATGCAATAATTAATTCCTTTCTTTACATGCTAGTAGATTAATTGTTGCATGCAGTAGAAAAAAAGAAATAACCAATAAACTTTCCGTGCGGGCGATATGCATTCAGATTACTTTCCATAATCAAGTCGGTTAGCCCATTTTCTTTTTTAATTAATTATTTTAAGCACACTTAATCAATAGTCCAGATTAGTTTCAACTATTACCTCGCTAGGAGGTAATGAGTGTATCGTAAATAGACCCACATGTGATATTAGAGCAAATCTTTGTTTCTTGTTCTAACCGGTTCGCATGGGTTATTAAAAGAGAGGAAAGGCTGCAGGCTAGTTGGCAAGTTGCACATGGTACGCTATTGATTTAGCCCCAATTTTCTAAATCATGGAAATAACGAATGGAGACATAAAAAAATACAGTACATTAAGTACATGGATCCAGCATATAGGAAGCATCCCACCGAGATGCCTGATTGTCATTACATCTTATATCCTCGTCATTATCATCCATCAACAATATATATGGTACTAAAAACGTCGCTTTGCCCATATGTCCTGATTTTTATTTTTTTATGATTTTATCATTAGGGATATAATTTTGTGAACCGGTATGGATAACTGTTAAAAAAAACTTATATGCTGATTAAGATGTGCTAGGTCTAAGATCACCGTAATGTGAAAAAATTAGATCACTAATCATTGTTTGAAGCCATACTTTTCTTTTCGTCCGTTTTCTTTTCTGCCGGAACAGCAGCAGCAACCAACGGTGTAAGGTATCGTCGTCCTTCAGAACGCCACCTTCATTGTCCTGGTACAGCAGAATATTTTTCTTCCGGCGCTAGCGTTGATCGGATTTTTTTTTTAGGGATTAGAACAGTACTGTGTTGCCTGAAAAAACCCGTACTACCAAGCCCCCTCTTCTTTTTGTAGAGCTGAAGAAAATTAAGGCTATGCAAAAAGGAATGTTTTGCACCACCGATCATGACACATATGAAAGGAAAGTAATCGAGCGCTAGTGTTGATCGGAATTTTTTTGTGAGGGGTTAGAACAATATTGTGTTGCCTGAAAAAACGTGCTGGCCAGCCCCTTCTTATTTTTGTAGCGCTGAAGAAAATTGGGGTTATGCAAAAAAGAATATTTTACACCACCGATCATGGCACGTATGAAAGGAAAGTAATCGTGTTAGGTGGAAGGAAAGTAATTGCGATTTTCTCTTGGTTTCCATACGATAGATCAACTTTCCAACATTCTCCCCATTGATCTTGAGACTAATGAGTTTATTCTTAGTAGAACAGTTCCCTAAGGCAACGCATTAAGGTAGTCATCATATACTGTGAAAACATCGGTACCTATAGTTTATAGTGATACTTTGAAAAAACTCTATTTAATTATAATATGAGTCAACTAAGAATAAGACCCCTTAATCCAGGATCTTCTAAGTCAAAGGCATTCAGTTATTCCCATGTCAACTATATGTTCTTTAAATAAGTTGGGAGGTAAGCCTTTGGTAAGCGGATCCGCTAACATAGACTTAGTACTAATATGTTCAATTTTAATTGTTTGATCCTCGATCCTATCTTTCACAACACGATAAAATCACAGTATATCGTGAGTGGTCTTGAAATTCTATCAACCACTCTAAGTCTCAGCATAAAGTTTTTAAGCCATACGGCCTGCCCCGTAGCTTTATAACATGCTATAAATTCTGCTTGCATTGTCGATGATGCAATCAGTGTTTGTTTAGAACTTTTCCGAAAAATAGCTCTGGGTGTTTACTCTACTAGTGACGGGTAATAACCTCTATTAGTGACGGGTAAGTCTCCCATCACTCTTATCGTGTCAGTGAAGATATATCATTAGTGATGGGTGTTCAACCTTTAGTGACGGGCAACAATATTCACCCATCACTAAAGGGGGCCTATTGGCTTACCTGTTATAGCCCTTTAGTGACGGGTCGTAATGTCACCCATCACTAAAGGTCCCTTTAGTGATAGGTGATTATTGTCACCCGTCACTAATAGTATGATTATTTTGAAAAAAAATAATTATTTTTAGGCTGTATTCTGAATCAAAGCTATAATTTAGTAGCCAACATCCAACATTAATCCAAAGCACATCATAGAAATTTTATCACAGAACATAGACAATTCATCACAGAAGATTCATAACCAAATTAATATCACATATATTAACTTCTAACTCGTTATCTCGAAGAAATTAGCTAAAACAAAGTTCTATAAGATTAACTTCTAACTTCTAGCTAAGTTCTAACTTTCACTAGGGCATTCCTTAAGAGCGATATCAAGAGCTTGAATAGTGTCCTGTGGAGATTCTCTCTATCTACCAGTCATGAATTGCTTAAGGCTGTACATGTCTTGATTTGCAGCCTCTTTTATAGTCACCCTGTACTCCTCCCTAAAGAAAAAAATCAGTATAATATACACAATGGTTATCAGTGCAAAAGGAAAGATGGATAGGAAGACATAATACCCTAGGTTTACACCACATACATAACAGCCTTAATTGTACCATTGTTGATGTTGAAATGGAAGGCGCATGCTGTGCCAACTTCTAACACGTTATCTCGAAGAAAATTGGCTAAAACCAGTAGTTAGGTAGCACCGTCCATCCATAGATCTATACACCGCAATTGGGACTACCTCAGTACCTGCTGCTGCCACTTGAATCTCGGTGGTTTATTGGTGTAGGTGAGGTGTGATGTACTTCTCATAATACTATCTTAAAAAGTAATATTACAATAAAACTTATATAAAGCTAGTTAGACAGTGCCAAGTGCATATATGTAGATGTTTTCTTTTCTGACATGTGCAAAGAGCTTATCATCGACTTCTTATTGATGATCGAGTTATTTATTGTGTAGACATATAACTGGGTCGCAGAGGATAAACCTGCTGAGATGTCTTGCAGGTGAGCCTTCCTTGCTGGAGTTACATCTGTACGATTTCTAAAATAATAGATGTTCTTCAGTTGGTCTATTTGGTTGGTGTCACCCCCTGAATATCTGCTTTCCCTTTTTCTTCGCAACATTGCTAGAACCCTCACCTGCCATTATAAAAAAGTCGATAAGTACATAAACAAAATATGCATTTATAGTACGTAATATGAGTTTGCTATACATACCGCTATCGCTATCCTTCACTTTTAAGGCTATTGCGGTCTTGTCTTCACCACAGTTATTATAAATAGTGGCCATAACAGACAATAGAGGTCCTATTATTAGTACCACATAGTCCCCTTCTATTAGGTGAACTTGGGTACTAAATGCAGGCCACCCTTTGTGGAGGCATAACCTATCTCCACAGCTCGCAACCTTAACCATATTGGTGCACCTATCTCTTATTGATAGTGATGGAATTGTGCTCAAGAAAATTCTGGGGGAACTGGAAGTTCCGGCTGTAGACGAAAGTTCCGGGTTCTGGAGCATCCGGAAGTTCTGGTAGGATCAGAAGTTCTGGGTCAGCCTCGGTATTCGATTTTCTGGACGAACTGGAAGTTCCGGCTGTAGCCGGAAGTTCTGGGTTCTGGACGAACCAGAAGTTCTGGTTGGACCGGAAGTTCTGGGTCGAGAATTAATTCAATACAGAAGGTCATTTTTGGAAGTTCCGGCTATAGCAGGAAATTCTGGGGTCCGAAAGTTCTGGCTGTAGCCGGAAGTTCCCGGCCAAGCGAACAGATTAGATCTGTTGGACTTTAATACAGATTAAAGGCCCATGATGAGGTACTATATAAAGAGAGGTGGGGCAAGCACGAAGGGGTTGCTGATTGCTCCTATTGTTGTTGGTGGAGAACCCTAGCCGCCACACCTCTCCTCTCTCCTCGATCACAAGTGTTGTGATTGATCTCTCGGATCTCGCGAGTGGTGCTAGCATGTCGGCATGAGGTGATCCCATCCCTGTACGTGTGGATACCATAGAGCCATCGTTGCTGCATCGGTGCTGTTCTTCTTCCTTGGAGAATGCTAGATTACGCCGACTTCGCCACCGACGAATAGACGGAGCTGTGAGGAGCAGATCGAGGACGCGCTTCATCGACTCTACTTCCGCTGTCCGAGCATGTCTCGAGGCTCAAGGTAACGATCCATAATCCCATTACACGCATGGTTCTTGGGTTAACGGGGTAAATTTTTGAAATTAAGCACTAGCGTAGTCTCCCCATAACCCAACAGATAGTTTAAGGGTGTCACCAGCATGAATGTTATGGATATCGCCAAAGCTTTTTGTTAGAAACTACAAAGTGAGATAATATCGCATTAGTTTGTTAGTTTTATTACCACATAAATAGAATATGTAATGTATAATGTATAAACTTAGTGACGCCCGTCATGGACGTAATGATTGATTTTCGGGAGGCAACTGCTAGGAACATAAGTCAGTACCTATATTATTGACATGGATTATTATAACTAAACATAGCACTTGCAGTATGGGACAGAAAAAAGTACAATAATACCATAGGGACCCGTCTACTGCTAGACACACGCTAACCGGCGGGAGTGCCCAGTTGATCACTTGGGAGGCTTGCCATGTCCCTGATTCATGTTATATTTGACAACAATGAAAAAAGTACAATAATACTTACGTAAACCCTAATAAAGACAAAAGTACAATAATAGTTGTGTAAATCAAAAGACAAAAACATAGGTTGCTCTTAGATGTCAGGCTACCAACTTAATGGTCTCCTCGTCACTAGGCTATATTTTAATTCACTGGTGTGTGTGATAACTAATTAATTAAATGTTACCCCTAAATAATATTGAAGAAAAAGAAACGTAAATGACTAAACTATGTGAAAGTGAGCACATAATATAGGATTGTTCCATGAATAAAATATAGAAACAATAATAGTAGCACGTAATGTAATCATTACCTAAACAAACTTGTCAAAACGAAAAAAAGAACCTAATTGTCACACACATCCTCATACTAATAGCCTTCTCTTTATTGAGCGTATAATGTAAGATAATTGCATGAACAAAATAACTAAACAATACTAGTAGCACGTAATGTAACATCATTGTATGAACAAGCTTATCAAAACTAAAAAAGAGCTTAAATGTCACACACATCCTCATACTAATAGCCTTCTTTTTATTGAGCTATTCACAAAGCAACATAGTCACGAAGCAATAAGTAACAAACCCTAGCCTCGACGGAGAAGTAGGAGTAGGAGGAGGAGGAATAGGAGGAGGATAAGGAGGACCTTAGGAGGAGAAGATGCATGAGACAAGGCGGCGGCGAGGAGGGTCGGCGACGGAATGGAGGCCGGTGGAGGAGGCCATGACAGCGGAGGAGAATGATGGCGGAATCCGTGGAGCACGATAGCGAAACAACAGCGGAGGAGAACACGTGGCCGCTAGGGCTTAGGGTTCTGCGCGATATGAAAGTGTTCTATTGGCTCTGCCTTTTTATACACATCTATAATGACAGGTGGCAACTATCACCTGTCACTACTGATCGGCGATGTCTTTAGTGACGGGCGGTAGTTTCTGCCCGTCACTAATTCTTTGACCCATTAGTGATAGGTGGTAATTTGACCCATCACTAATGGGGGTGTCTCCTCTTTAGTGACGTGCCATATTACGACCCGTAACTATTAAGGAAACATTACTGACGCGTGAAAAACGATTCGTCACTAAAAGTGTATTAGTGACGCGTGTTATTTATCCATCAGTAAAGCTCCGTCACTAAAGATTATTTCTGTAGTAGTGATCCTCCAGCAAGGCTGAACATATATCCTGATATGGATTTCTTAGTATCCACACACCCTGCAAAGTCAACGTCTGAATAGCCCAGGACTTCAAGCTCATCAGACCTTTTATATGTGAGCATGTAGTGCTTAGTGCCTTGAAAATATCGCAAGACTTTTTTAACAGCCTTTCAGTGGTTTAAACCTAGATTGGACTAGAATCTACCAAGCATCCTGGTTACAAATGTCAAGTTTGGACGAGTACAGACTTGTGCATACATTAATTAAGCTTCCAACAGCTAAAGCATATGGTGCCATTTTCATCTGATCTGATTCTATTTTATTTTTTGGGCTTTGGATTAATCCAAATTTATTGCCCTTCACTATTAGAGTAGGTGTCGTAGAGCACTTACTCATATTATATCTTTCAAGTACTCTACTAATGTATGATTCTTGAGATAATCTAAGTACTCCTTTAGACCTATCTTGGTATATCTCAATACCTAAAACATAAGTTGCCTGATCGAGATCTTTCATATCAAAATTTGATGACAGAAAACCTTTTGTTTCATACAACATGTCCCTATTGCTGCTTGCTAATAGGATATCATCCACGTAAAGTTCTAGTTTTATAAATTTTCCACCCTCAGTTATAATGTATATGTAATTATCCACCTCATTTTCCTTAAATTCAAATTTTCTAATTATTTCATCGAATTTATGGTACCACTGTTTGGACGCTTGTTTAAGTCCATAGATAGATTTCTTAAGTTTGCATGCCATATGTTCCTTGCCTTCCATAACAAAACCTTTAGGTTATGCCATGTATATGTTCTCATGTAAATCTCCATTAAGGAACGTAGTCTTAACATCCGTCTGATGGAGTTCTAAGTCATAATGAGCGACCAATGTCATGACTATTCTAAATGAGTTCTTTTTAGAGACAGAAGATAAAGTATCATTATAATCTATTTTCTCTCTTTGTGAAAAACTCTTAGCTACAAGCCATGCTTTGAATCTATTGATATTCCCTTTAGAGTCGAGCTTAGTTTTGTAGACCCATTTATAGCCTACAATTTTGACTCTTTGAGGAACTTCTATCAGATTCGAGACATCATTATGGTTCATAGACATTATTTCATCTTTCATGGCTTCAAACCATTTGGACGAATGCTAATTTGTCGTGGCTTCTTTAAATGAGATAGGATCATCCACTTTTCCAATATCTTCGCCTATATGGACTTCATAATAGTTTGGAATAGAAGATTTTCTTTCTCATTGTGATCTTCTAAGTGGTTCATCATTGATCACTGGTGGTTAAGGTGGTTCATTTGGAGTCTATGTTATGTGGCTGAGAAATTTGCTGATTATTACTACTTGTTTTGTTTGGATTATCAACAGAGGGCACACCATCATTATTCTCATCTGGTGTTGCTTCATTATGAGCCATTGATACTTCATTTTATGTTACATGCGTCCTAGTGTGAGGTTGTTGTGCCACATCTTGTGGTACCATAAAATTAATAGGAGTATAATTCTCTTGGAATTTCTGTAAAAGGTTTGTTCGAATCTTTTCAAGATTAATATCTCTTAGTGAGCTCCCCCAGACTTCATTGTTTTCTAAAAATACGGCGTGCCGAGTTTCTACAAACTTAGTAACACGATCTAGGTAGTAAAATCAATATCCTTTAGATCTTTCCAGATATATGATGAAATGACAACTCACAGTCTTAAGGTCTAATTTCTTTAGTTGAGGGTTAAATATTTTAGCTTCTGCTGGACAACCCCACACACATAAATATTTTAACGTTGGTTTTCTCCCAGTCCACAATTCATAAAGTATCTTAGGAACCGACTTACTTGGTACTCTATTAAATATATGTGTGGCTATTCTAAGTGTTTCTATCCATAGACTCACAAGCAAACTAGAATGGCTGAGAATACTCCGTACCATATCCATGAGTGCATGGTTTTGTCGTTCAGCCACTCCATTTTGCTATGGTTCTCCCAGCATAGAATATTGGGCTATTATGCTATGTTGTTGATAGTACTGAGCAAATGGACCAGGACTTTGTCCATAAGGAGTATGTCTCCCATAATATTCTCCTCATCGATCTGATATCACAACTTAATCTTTGCATTATGCTGATTTTCTACTTTAGCTTTCAAGAATTTGAATTTATCAAGTGATTCAGATCTATCATTGATGGTGAAATATAGCCATGACACGAGAAATCATCTGTGAAAGTTATGAATGAATCATACCATCAACAGATGATACCGAGAACGGTCCACATATATCAATATAAATTATTTCTAACGGACTTGTGCTTCTAGTAGCTCCTTTCTTAATTTTCTTTGTGAATTTACCTTTAATACAATCTAAGCAATGATCCGTGTTAGAAAAATCCAAGGGATGGAGTATCTCCTCTTTAATGAGATGCTCCATTCTCTCCTTAGAAATGTGGCCTAAACGACAATACCACAATTTCAATGACGTCTCATTATGATTATCATTACAGGCATTCAATATATTGATCACATTATCATCCAAAGAGAAAGTAAATAAAACTTGTCTTGCACGATGGCGAGACCAATAATATTATTATCAAGGAAATTAGTGCATTTGTCCCTAGAGAAATTACGCTCATATCCCATTTGGGTTAACACAAGGACAAAAATAAGGTTTCTTTTGACAGAGGGAGCATATACGACATCACATAATAAAATATTATTGCCGTTAGGGAGTTGTAGGTGAAGCTCTCCAATGACCTTGACCTTTACTTCTATTCCATTAGCCACCCTTAGGATTCGCTCCCCCTTTCTTAGTGTCCTCAAGGAATAGAATCCCTATAATGAATTAGAAACATGCACAGTAGCACCTGAATCAATCCACCAACTCTTATAGGTAAATTCAACATAAAATGACTCATCAATGTGAGAAATAATTTCAACATCAATATCTTTCTTGGCTAACCATGTCCTAAAACCAGCACAATCCCTCTGCGCATGGCCCGCCTCCTTGCAAAATTTGCACACGAAGATAGAGGGAAATGGTCCAGTTGAGCTTTTCTGAGCAACTTCATGAGCTTGAATAGGAGGATCAATTTTCTTTTTCTTATTCTTTTGAGACTTGCTAGAATCTCCTTGATAGAACTTTCTCTTTTCAGCAGCAGTATTGAGGAGGTTAAGTTGGTCCTTCTGTTTCTGTTTTCCTGCCTTCTAACGTTCCTCTTCCTCAACAGATTGAGAAATAAGCTCTGATATGGACCATTTATCTTTCTGAGTATTATAATTAATCTCAAATGGCCCATAGTTAGGAGGGAGTGAACTCATGATAAAGTAAACAAGAAAACCGTCTGATATGGCTATGTCCATTGATTTAAGTTTATGGGCCATATGGGTTATCTCTATTATGTGCTTTCTAATGGCACCTTTTCCATTACAGTGGCTAGTTATCATGCGCATAATAATGGTACTAGCATGTGTTTTTGAAGAACTTTTGAGGTTTTTGTCAATATTTGCTAAGTATGTTCTCACATTATCAAAATTCATAATTCCCCCAATTATTGCTAGATAAATGCTACTCTTTATGTACATGAGAGATATCCCGTTGGATTTCTCCCATGCAGTTAATTTCTCATCATATTGTTGTTTAAGCTCAACATAATTATGATCGATAGTGAAAGACTCCACAGGAGGATTCTTTCTGATGGCTAAGTCATAATCCGACATGCCTAGGTTAAGCAACACTACGATCTTCCATTTAGCATGGTTTGTGCCATCCAGAATCTCAAGTTTTCTAAGTTGACCGAGAGCTGAAAATTATACAAATAATTATGTGAGTAATGTCGAATGTAATGAATTTACGTTGGTACAATTAATTTCATTCTAACAGTAATAAACACTTTCCTGAATCATAATGTCATTGGAGAAAATGATAAAGGAAACAATTAAAATGCTATGAATTTATATTTAATGTTGGTTAACATAAATCCATACCATGAAAAATAATCTAGCTAAATTTTTCGTTGGTTTCATTCAGCTAGAACTAAATGAATGACATGAGATTTGTATAACGATTCTACAATTTTATCAGTTCTAAATGTCACCAAGTATAATCGGCCAAGAAAAAGAGTAAAGCATTATCGGGCTAATATCCAAATCGGCCTGTTTGGCATGCAGGCCCATAGTTATTAGTCAGCCCGATGTAGTAGTCTAACAGGGACGTCATCTCAACCATTGATTCTGGTCAATGGTCGAGATTTCTCGCGCCTTGAACAAAACCTCTGAACGCTTAAAATCCTTAGCCCTAAGAGCAACTCCAGTAGATATCATATCTGCTTCTTTATAGCTAAATATAGAACATCCGCCAGAAAAACCTCCATGACCTATCCTATCCCCCTATTCATCTCTCCTCGTTCTCCGGATATACGGAATGGAGCTACTTCCCTATTTCCTCTCCCGCACGCCATTGGCCCGTTCCCGCGAAATCTCCAGTCGCCCGCCACCCAGTCCCAGTGCTTGGCGCCATCCAGCGCCCGGTGCCCTCCCGACCCACCGCCCTCCAACCCGACGTCGTCCAGAGCCCGCCGGCTGTCCAACGCCCGGCGCCCTCCTGACCCAGCGTCGTCCAGAGCCCGCCGGACTACAGGGCTCACCGTCCTCTAGTCACCTCTAGATCCCGCCGCCCAGCCCGCCCTCCATTGCCCTCCAGTCACCACCCGTCGTCTAGCCCCCGTCGGCCTGCAGTGCTCGCTGGCCTCCGCCGCCCTCCAGTCCCCTCTAGATCCCGCCGCCCAGCCTGTCCTCCAGTCACCGGCCTACAGCACCCGCTGCCCTCTGCCGCTCTCTAGTCGCCGCCTGCCATCCAGCTCCCACCGGCCTTCAGCGGCCGCACCCTGCAGCGCTCGCCGGCCTGGATGAATCAGTTGTGCTGGGTGAATCTGGTTCGTGATTGTGAACTTATTTTTGTAACCACAGAAAAATTGCTGGATGAATCACTTGTGCTGGAGCATCTGAGCATCTTGTGAACTTATTTTTGTAACAAAAAAAATATTAGATAATAATAAAAAAGAGGATTCAAATATACAGGGAATGGATTTTAGGAAAGCTGTTGGAGACTTAAGTGGTATATGAATGAAATCTTTTAGGACCATTTTCTATACGAGAGATATAGAAAATTAGTTTTAGAAAAAGTGCTGGAGTTGCTCTAAAATCCTTCCTCTCCACTCGTCCCTTCTCAATGGCTGAGCGACGACGTAGCCAAGAAATTGTGATGCCAGGCGCCAGTTTTGCTAGGGCTTCAGTTCTCCTTTCCGATTTGCAGCTTGGCCACGAATCGAGAAGAGCCTCAGTCTTGTTCTGGTGATATTAAGCTAAGCAGGACCGGTGAGAAAACACAGTGATGCGCACTATGATTTTAATGCCGGGAGACACACGCACGATGATTTTAATGCCCAACGACACGCGCTTGACGAATCTAATGTCATGCGCGACTAGTCAGCAACGAGGGCCCCAAATCGGTAAGAACTCAGTCCCGATCTACTGGAGTTCGTCAGTTTTGGGGATTTCTTGATTCTAGAGTTTTCGGTTTGAATCTTTTCAGTTTCTAATTTGGCTATTTTGATCTAATTTCATAGTCTAATCCGAATGCCAAATGTTAAAAAATTTTATATGCTGATTAAGATGTGCTAGACCTGAGATCCCACAATGCAAAAAAATTAGATCACTGACCAGTGTTTAAAGCCATATTTTTTTTTCTTTTCTGTTTTCTTTTCTGCTGGAACAGCAACAACAACCAGTGATATAAGGTATCGTCGTCCTTTGAGACGACACCTGCACTGTCTTGGCACAGCAGAACATTTTTTCTTCCCGTGCTAGTGTTGATCGGAAATTTTTTTGAGGGGGTAGAACAGTAATGTGTTGCTTGTAAAAACCCATACTAGCTAGCTCACTCTTCTTTTTGTAGCACTGAAGAAAATCAGAGCTATGCAAAAAGAAATGTTTTGCACCACCAATCATGGCGCGTATGAAAAAAAAGTAATCACGTTGAGTGAAAGGAAAGTAATTGCGATTTTCTCTTGGTTTCCGTAGGAGAGATGAACTTTCCAACAATACCCACTTTGTTCATATCTCTACTTCTGCTTCAACTACTACTTCTATTACTGTAAGTCCACACGTTTATTGGATTTTCGTTACCCAATAGGTTTAGGCACGAGTTTAATTTCAAACTCATGAATTTCATTGGGCACATATTTGAAAGAGCATCTAGCTCCTATTTGATTTTGGATAATTCATGATAATGATAATCTGTACTCTAACAAAAGGGAATACTGAAACAACGCACATGAAAAACACTTCAGAGGTATATATCGACGATTCAATGTTTCAATTCAAAAAAAATTAGAGGTATATATCGGCGATTCAATGTTTCAATTAAAAAAAATTCTTTTCGTCAAAATTGAGTTTAGGGATACCGAACAATTAAGAGGGATATATTGAGATGACTTGGTATAAGATTTAGCCTCAAAATAAATCTTTTTGGAAACTTTTTTAATCTTCTCAAACATTATTAGGTGAATTCTGGAATTTGTTGGCTTTCAGCCGATGGAGAGAAAGAAGCCTAGATCGGATGGAAAAATACTATGCTTTTGGTGCTGCCAAAACCGCAGCGTTTTCCCTTCTTTTTCACTCACTAATCCATCTCTGAATACATGCTTAAATAGGCTAGCTAACAGTGCATGCACTGCCCACGTTCTCTAGCCATAATTCCATGACTTAACCTGCTAATTACATACACCATTAACTCCATAAGACCATAACTCTAGCTATGCACGCTTTCATGCAAATAATGGCTGACTTATATGCCGCATGCATACCACGATTAACCAAAATACTAATTGTCGGGCCATTATACTAATTACTCTAATGCATGTTACTTTTCACGCCACACAACCAAATCAATGACCCGGCCGTCCTGGCCACTCTGTCATCGGTAAATATTTTTTACCTTGCACCCGTTGCCTTGATTCCGCAGATTCTAGTAGCACACCGCTACTCCGGGCATCTCTGGTTCTCCTACATCAAGAAAAACTCCATGCAATAATCCTATACTAATTGATATAATTTCAGACACACCACCTATTACACCATACACATGCAAATATGCTAACATAAAAACTAAGTCTAGATTATTTTCTAACAATTTCTCTCCTAATCTAGACTCATCTAAAGCAATGTTGGTTCATTCTCCTGTGAACACATGAGGCTCACTTGATCCCCATGGTCACGCTTTGGCTTAGGGCACTTTGATGCATAGTGCCCATAGTCGCTGCAGTTGAAGCACTTGATATGACTCTTGTCACGCTTCAGCTTCGAGCCATTACCTTCTCTTCATGACTGAGCTTCCCACTAAGCTTTGGTGAGAAGGAGGTGCTCCTCATCTCCATTGCTATGATGGTGGTGCTAGGTGCGCTCCTCATACGTCTTAAGGGAGCCAACGACCTCCTCAAAGGTCGCTTTGTTGATATCTCCAAAGTACTCGATGGTTGTCGCAATATAGATGAACTTATCATAGATGGCTCATAGCAACCTCTTGATGACATTCTTCTCTTCTATCTTTTCTTCAAGTGCCTGCATCTGGCTAACAAGCAATGTTACCTTGGTTGCAAAATCGTCCATCGATTCTGCATTGCCTATGCTGAGAATTTCAAACTCCTATCGTAGCGTCTGGATCTTCGCTTCCTTGACTCGATTCGTCCCAATATGCATGGTGTGGAGCGCTGTCCACATCTCTAAAGCAGTGTTCTTGGCTATAACCTGTATGAGCATCACATCACTCAATGCCTGAGAGATGATAGCCATGGCCTTCTCTTCCTTCTTGTCATTAACAACAGCATTGCTCCTGAGCTTAATTGCTTCCCACACGCCTTGCGCCTTCATGAGCAACTTCATCCTAGTTGCCCAAGCCATGTAGTTTGTCTTGTTCAGCACCGGATACTGGAGAGACATCACTCCCTCCTTGCTTGCTACCGATGCCATTGGAATGATTGACATCTTCAGCTCAAGAACTCAACCTCAGCTCTGATACCAATTGTTGGCTTTCAGCCGATGGAGAGAAAGAAGCCTTAATCAGATGGAAACATACTAGTGAACTCACACCTTTTGGTGCTGCCAAAACCGTAGCATTTTTCCTTCTTTTTCACTCACTAATCAATCTCTGAATACAAGCTTAAATAGGCTAGCTAACAGTGCATGCACTGCCCACGTTCTCCACGCCATAATTCCATGACTTAACCAGCTAATTACATGCACCATTAACTCCATAAGACCATAACTCTAGCCATACACGCCATGCCTGGTCATGCAAGTAATGGCTGACTTATATGCTGTATGCATACCATGATTAACCAAAATACTAATTATCCGCCCAAAATACTAATTGTCCGGCCATTATACTAATTAATCTAATACATGCGTGCTGCTTTCACGCCACACAACCAAACCAATGACCCGACCGTCCGCTTGGCCATCGGTAGATATTTTTTACCTTGCACCTGTTTTCTTGATTCCATAGGTTCTAGTAGCACACCGTTACTCTAGACATCTCTGGTTCTCCCGCATCAAGAAAAATTCTGTGTAATAATCCTACACTAATTGGTACAATTCCAGGCACACTGCTTATTGCACCATACACATACAAATATACTAACATAAAAACTAAGTCTAGATTATTTTCTAACAAAAATCCCATAATATTCGAAAATCCCCAGGAATTCACTCTTTGTATCAAAGCCGGAATATCTAGGAATTCCCCGGTGTTTCAAGATTGCCGCTCTGTACATCTTTCCCAGAAGTCCCCGGATTGCCTGGAATATAAATGTTTGATGATTGCTTTCCCGGTCTTTTATCTTCTCTTGTGTTGATTACGTGAAGTTGGAAGCTTGGATGCTTCTGGTGCCGGTAGAATCTCGCTAGCTGGCAAATTGGCTGTCCAGCTTAATCCTGGAATATTTCTTTTCTTTATATAAGGAATTTATAAGGATGTTAGAAGTACATACTTTTTTTTTGCAATTCCCTAGTTGGATTATTCATTCTACCAAAGAAAATAATTACAGGGCAGTTTGGTTTCTATCGCAATATTTTTGGGTGGATCTGCATTAGGCTATCATTGATAGGAATATCGTGTTTTTGTTAGAAAATACGCACACATTCTACTGTCTATGCTTGATAATGTAGTGGTAACTTTGTTAAACAAAAGTACTATCTTTTGGTTGTTGCTGCTACTGAATTCATGGTAGATGTTAGAATTCTGGCAATCTATATCTTTAAACCGATTCCCTGGTTAGGTATATTCGATGCTGTTGAACATGTTTGTGGTTTATACAGTTCACTGGAGTTTAAATGGTTCTCCCTATTTGCAAACCTATGCAAGTTGCATGGATGGAAAGTCAGGGGAACTCCACGGCTTGTTTTTTATGCTCCCAAACGAAGAAACAGTTATATGGAAAAGTTTATATGAGTTACCGTACCCCATTACCTCTTTGTAATACTTTTAAGTTAATATGAGCACTTGATTAATTAGGATTAAAATAATTAAATAAGTTTTAATTTATAAGCAACATATCGTAGCCGGTTATTTCCTGCACGCCACCGTCTATCCGGAGGCCAGCCACCACTGCCCCCCACCACCGCGGCGCCATCACCGGCTGCCCCGCCCTGTCCTGGCCAGCTTACCCCACCGCCGCCCTGCGCCCCACCGTCCTCGCCCCGGTGCTCCGGCCGGCGCCCCGCGCCCCACACCCTACGCCCCACGCCAGGCACCGTGCGGCGCTGCCCGCGCCCAGTGTTACCCACGCCCAGCGTCGTGCTTGTGAAATGGAGAGAGAAGGAAAGGAAAAGGAAGAGAGAGAAAAGAGAAGAAAAAAGAAAAGAAAAAAGAAAAAACTTTGACCTATTATCTCTAGCCTCCAGGTAGTAATAGTTCGCCCTAGTTAAATTAGATCGTTGAATTATAAAAAATTAACGATCTATAATAGTTTAGAGGCACCGCGAAATTCTCCTTATACGAGAAAGATACCGCAGCTTAGTAGGAAAGAAAAAAAAAATATGAGATCACAACCGAAAAACATAAAAACGTAGAAATCAAGGGAAGAGGCCCAACTTTCAGCCTTCACTGGCCTGAAAAGGATCTCCACTTAAAGGAAAACCGCCAACGTTTTGAATTTGCTGGATCATGGTTGATCTATGGGCTATGGGTATGATAGGTGAAAGGTTTGTGAAGGGGGAAAACCCATTTGTCGTATCAAAGGGTTGCTCTTGGCCAGCTTATAAAAATTGCTGGAATCACAGATGATGACCTCTTGATTATGTCTGATGTTAATGAGATTCCAAGTGGCCATACAATAAACCTCTTTAGATGGTGTGATGATATTCCTAAGGTGCTTCATCTCCAGCTAAGGAACTATCTTTACTCATTCTAATTTTTCCTTGATGACAAGAGCTGGAGGGCCTCAATACACATATACAGGGCTGGAAAAACGAGGTATGCACATTTTCGGCTCATGGTGGTACTGTAGCTTTTGCTTCCGCTACATTAATGATTTTCTCTTCAAGATGCAAGCATATAGCCACATTCATCGGATTAGATTTAAGTACTTCCTAAACCCCAAAAGAATTCAGAATGTGATATGCCGAGGTGCCGATCTTTTTGTCATGCATGCTTCCTGAAGAATACACATTCCAAGAAATCGTTGCAAAGCTGGGGCCAATCCTGAGAACATATTCTGCTGTCCATCTTCCTGCTTATCTGCTTGAGAAAGTAGACCAGTAGATATCTTCTTCCAGGCAACTGCATGAGAGAAAGTGGCTAGACACTACATTTTAGATCGTGACGTGATATGCTCATGGACATTGAGGATGTCCCCCTGGAGAACACTGTGCCATAGCGGTTGTACCTGATACGATTGGCTAACTTAATTGAGCAACCGATTGCAGGGGAGCTTGGCAGAGTGTTTGCTTACTACCAGAGTTTATTCATTGCTCCCATGATTGATATATTAACTCAAAACTGTAGTAAATTGTTTAACTGGGTGACATTCCAGTTCTGCTCTAACATCATGTGTATAATGTCATTTACTTACCAGATGATATAGCATTCTCTCTTCTTGACTCCGACTTGCTTGTCTTTTTCTCTTTTCGTTCTCATTTCGTTGCAATTTGATGCCTTGTATGTATAACTAAAAATCTTAATAGTGCAATTGACGCCAACATGCAATTTGAAGGATTTTGCGCACCCAGCTGGGCGCAAGAAAAGGTATATTGACACATTCTTGTGGCAATTGCAGGCTGGCAAGAGCTGCAGTGTGTTGTACTCTCGTCCTTGGCCGTGAGCCAGCGAGCGGCCTGGCAGGTTCAGTTGGGTAATCCATCCATCGTCACTAGCAGCTTTGTAACGAATAGTTGTTTTGTGCGCCAGCCGTTAGCATGAGCAGTGTATTTGGACACATAGTCATCATAAATATATACGACCCACATCACGCGGCAGTATCCGTACAATGCTGAGTCGAGAGAATCAGAGAATTGAAGGAAACAAGGTGGGCACTAGCAGCAGCAGCAGTAAAAAAACCCTGGCCCTAGCTAACCGTGATCCGAACGAGCATGAGAAATTTCCTCTATCTGGCGATTTCTTGGACCAAATTTCCTCAATTTGATGATTTATAATTATATGACCAACTTTTATATTTAATAATATATAGTCTGTTCCTATGTGGGAAATATATAGGGCCAGATTTTGTGACACACCGTGGTGCATGCCCTTAAAAGCATCCACAATGTTAAAATAAGGAGATGTTTAAGCAAATCTTTTTTTATCAAAACTAGTTCTATATATTGAGAGGGTAGTACTAAGTAAACAAACATAAGACATATGTTCTATATATAGATACTAGTTCTATAAATTAAATAATACTATTTTTTTAGTTTGGTACTTGCCTATTGGATAGAGCATATACATTTTTATATATTTTTTATTTTGGTAAGGGTCTCACTTCTAGTACTATGCATTGTAGCATTTTTTCTAAGAAATAAATTTATCTATATGTCCATCTAGTACCAGTTTAATAACAGTTTATATGTTCATCTAGTACTAGTTTAAGAACAGTTCATATTGTAGATACTCTAAAGGACTCTATTGTGGGCTTAAGTAGGTGGGAAACAGGCTGTTCCTATCGGACGTCTGTTAGCGTCCTAGGCCTTAGCTCTCATATCTCGGCTCACGTCCGAACGTTTATACGTATCTAACATAGTTTACAAGTAGAGAGCCCTCTCCATCCTAAAAGACCGATCCAAGGGAGGATGGCTACTCTCCCTTATAAGCTGCTCGTAGCCCTCTTCCGTGAGCGAGGTGGAACTAAAGTTGCTGGCAACGCCCAATAGCCTAGGGTCCTAACACCCCACCCCCCTAAGAAACCCCCTAGGTAGGCATGACGGTTGCTAGCTCTGATACTAATTGTTAGCGTCTCAGGCCTTAGCTCTCACACCTCGGCCTACGTCCAGACATTTATGCGCATCCGACACAGCTTACAAGCGGAGAGCCATCTCTATCCCAAAAAATCGGTCCAAAGGAGGATGGCTATGCCTACCTAGGGGGCTTCCTAGGGGATGGGGTGTTAGGTTCCTAGGCCGTTGGACCGGTTATTGAGCCGATGAGCTGCGTTGCTAGCAACTTTAGTCTCACCTAACCCATAAAAGGGGGCTACGAGCAGCTTATAAGGGAGATTAGCCATCCTCCTATTAGACATATCTTTTGAGATGTGAGAGGGCTCACCGCTTGTAAGCTGCGTCGGATACGTATGAACATCCAGACGTGGAACGAGGTGTGGGAGCTAAGGCCTGGGACACTAACAAAGTCCACCTCAACAGCTGGTGGCCGAGGAACACCATGGCAGCAGCTGGTGGCCGACGCTGCCAGTGCCAGCCATGATTGGCCACCGATGACATGGAGCGCGACATGGCCGGTCAGCCGCCGCAATCATATCGGTTGGCTCGCTCTCTCGTACCGGGGCGCTCGCAACGCGAATACTCGTCTCCGGCCCCCGTTGCTCTTGCTTCACCGTGGCGGTTTCTCTCTTGGCCTGCTGTAGTCTGTACGTTTACTTCCATGACTCCGCAGCGACCAAAACCAGCCTCCTCTATTTTCTCTTCTTCGTTCACAAGAAAAAAGTGAAAAATGTTGAGAGGTAATCTCATCACCAGCCGCATACAGGAGGCGTCCATTGGAAAACGCATGCATGCATGGCAACCGATGCCATCCAAACGACGAGGCGCCTGTGCGAGGAGACACCCATCGCCAAGGCATGCGTCTATTTGGCAGAACGGCTCACATCTCTTCCTTTCTATAAATTCTTCTTCTCACTGTACAATCAAGATATCAATAAAGAAAATCACTGTTTTCACTACGTTCGTTCTCTACATTCACTTCGATTGTTCTCTGCGTTCATTTTGATATCTAACACGTTATCACGCACGTCGTTCTTCCTGGGTTAAAGGCCAAAAGCAAGATGAAGAACTCAGTTCTGTTTTGAGAAAAAGATCCGAGAACAATGAACCAAAGGTACACAATGCCAATAATCTTACTGTGACAGTGCCCACGGTGCCTGTGGCGCACTTCGGCGAGGCCCAGCGAACCCGTGGAGCCGGCGCCCCTAGCGCGATTGGCGCGGCGCGGCTGGTGCGGTGTGGTGTGGCTAGCCTGCGTGCCTCGGCGCAACCGGCACGCTTGGTGCGGCCAGCATGGTGTGGCTA
>KE372705.1:265904-277528 GCA_000418225.1 Zizania latifolia | reverse complement strand
GAAAAGAAAAAATAAAAATATTTTTTAAAAATTTCTAAAATTTGGAAATTTGAAAATTTTATAACTTGGGTATTTTTTTCAAAAAGAAATCAAATCTTTGAAAATATTTTGAGATTTTAAAAGATTGAGTAAACTGTTTAGAAAGTTGAGAGAGAGTCTGTTGGAGTACATAGCAGATTTGGAGAGGAATCTTTTTAGAGAGTTGGCTAAATAGACAAATAGAGAGTCAAAAATGGAGAGGTTGTTGGAGATGTTCTTAGGAAAACCCTAGCTAGCCCCAAATCTCTTCATATATTTTATTTCTTCTTTTCATTTTAGATGGGTCACCAATGGGCCCAATAGCGTGCTGCAGGGCTCATTCAAATGAAAAAACAGAAAATTGTTATCTTTTTATTCATATAGCATTTTAATTTAAAATGTTATATACTATTGGTATTTCATACCTTTACAATACTTTTTCTGTTTTATACATTTGGGACTAATATCATATTTTTAGTTCCTATTTTGTAAATACATGTATAATGTTATTTACTTTTATTTGCCTCATGTAAATACTATACACATGTGATAAATGTGTATATAAATATTATTTGAGCATCAGCTTAAATAAAAAAATTCTACTTAAATTGATGATTACCCTTTTATATATTGTTGATATAACACAGGGTATTAGAGTCTATGACATCAGCTACGACTGTAGTGTCGTTCGTCTTAATTGGATCGAGTCCATATCAATAGTAGCAGAATATCTTGCCTAATACTACGAGGTCTACACTAATTTGGTGACTACCTTCTGTCGTTGTATAAGAACAACATTATCCTTTGGGGATACCCGAGGACTGGATTTGTATAGGTATATGGAGAAGACTGTGATCGAAATTCAATGGTTATGTCACGAATAACGAGAGACAAGAGATTTTAGATAAGTTCAGGCCTCCTAGAGGATAATAGCCCTAATCCTATATGGTTGTATGTGTGTTCGTTTGGAAAAAACGTCCCCTGTAAGGGTGCCCCCGATCCCTTTATATACTGTAGGGATTGGGAGTTACCGTTTAGGGTTTAAAACAGCCCTTTAATTCCATTAAATTGGTTTAAATCACCTAGGATCATTAGCTTATGAATACAGTGGTTATGCGCTACATTAATATAAGTGTTACGTCGTGGAGATTATTACTATTGATGAGGGTGACCGACTATTAGGCGAGGCTTCCAAGTCCTGGCAGTCGGGTGTCCGTCCGAGTCCTGGCAGTCGAGCGTCCGACCGTGTCCTAGTGGTCGTCACCCCTTCCGGGTCATGGTTAATGCTCTGTCCTTCCGACTTCGTCTTCTGTCTGATCACCAAAAATGTACTCGGAGAGTACTCCGGGGTCGTATCCCCAACACCTTCAAAGTGATTATACTATAAGTTTAGAACAGAGTCTATATGTTGATTACATACAAAATTCTATCAGGAATATAATACAACATATCAGAAGCGATTTATTGCCTGTTTTAAGAAAGGTCCACATCAGTGGTAAATCATAACCCATCATATTTAGCATTTTTTCTAATACAACATTTACAATTAATTTACTCTCTAAGTAAATTAATATATGTCCTTTCAAGTAGGATATGGATATGGTGGAAATTTCCACAAATGAATTTTTAGAACTTACTCTAGATTGCAGCAATTACGTCAAAATCAATTTGACCATTCGATAATTTATTGCTACCATTATAGAACAACCATCAAATGCACCAACGATTCCTGTAAATAACAAATTTGCCACATTATTAGCTCATCTAACATCCCTCGTAGAACTTTATGAGTAGCAAAATGTGTCATCCTACCCGAAGCTCAACACGAATGACTCCTGATTCGCTTTCAAAATTTCAAGTCCGTAGAAGATTATAACTATCAAGTTCATAAAATCTGTTTCAAATTAAAATTTTGCGATCAACTAGTTTACAACAAAACTATGATCGATAAAACTTAAACACTTTCCATCGCTCATTGCGGGTATTGCTACTGCAGTATCAACAAAAGAAATAGACGAAGTATTCTGAGTAAATATATATGGTACTTCAACCAGGAAAACATAATGAATTTGTGATGAAAAAACATCATAATCGCCGTAAGATCGAAATACGCTAACCACGACAACCAGAGTGGGGGTGAATGGTTGCAGTACCCCAAAACTGACAGCAAAACAAAATCAGAAAACTAATTTCTGACCAAACAGGAAATTCTCGAGGGCTCTAGAAATTTCCCGATCAGTTGTGCAATTTCTCGGGGACTCAGGAAATTCCCGAGGACTCAACAGATTTCTAGAGAGCTTCGTGAGGACTGAAAACAGCCTGACCAAGGTATGGTAAAATGAGCATAACTTTAAAACCGTAACTCGGATTGATCTAAAATTTTAACACAAGAAACTAGACTTCAATACAAAACTTTCTCGAGAGATTTCACTCAAATCTGAGTTCCCAATCAAAAGTTATGATCCCCGAGATTTGCTATATCGTAAAAACAAAACAGATTCAATCCAAAAATTAAAACCTTAAATACTCATAAAATACAAGAAATTAACGAATGAAACTTTTCAGATCTCATTCACAATGTCCTGGCAAGGTTTTGGATGAATCAATTCAAACTAAATCGCAAGTAAAAGTGAAATCACAGAATAAGCCAAAACGATATAAACCGATGAACATTAAGAAGAAAAAACGCGATACTACACTCTATGATTCTTGAAGATGAATCTTTATTTCATAAGAGTGTTTACAAGGTGCAATCCAAAGCACTCCTCACTAAATCACAAATAAAGCCCTAGATGGAGAGCAAAAGGCTAAACCCTAATTTTTCTCTTATTTCTCGTACGTCTGTTTTGCTCTCCCCTCTAGTCTATTTATAGTCCCATCATGGCTGCTACCATGAGCCACGAAATTAATAACTTTTGGAATTCTAATCCAACTAGGAATCCATATCCTTTACGAATCCTCCAAATCCTAACTCCTTCCGAATTTTTCTCCTTTACATATTCACACGCCTCCTACGTATGCCATATGGAAACCTCTCTTTTTATATTCGCACACATCCCATGTACGATATATGGAAACCTCATCTTCACGTGCCACATCCTCTAGCCCGAGTGTCATGCATGACATCCTTGACCATTCTGAACCTTAGCTCCTCCCCGAGCCTCGTTCCAATCCTGTCATCGACCACGACTCACCCTGAAGCAATGCCTGCACATGAACAAACCAAGAAACCCTTTCCCGAGCACAAGTTCTTTCCAGACTCAATCAGTCCAATCAATTTTTTCCAACCTAACACAAACATTCCAATCCATCATAAACATTGAGTATTTATGGAATAAATAATTTAAGCATATGATCTGTCTCGAACATCAAAAGTCCGAGTGATCCAAAATCCCGAGTGCTGAAATTCTCTTGAGGGCTGAATTTCTCAAGGCTAAGTGCTGAGTGCCGAGAAGAGACTCGACAATTCGACCAAAGTGCTCGACCACTCAAACTGATCAAAACTAATTTATTCATCGTATATCAACATCAAACCAATTTGTTTATCACTTACCAATGATCATGCACTTGATCTCACAATCTCCCCCTTGATGAACATATTGGCAACACCATTAAAAAGCACGAAGAAATTTTTGATTTTTGAAATCATGAGCACAAACACAAGTTTTTCTCCCCCAAGGTTTTTTCAAAGAACGATAAAGAAAACTCCCTCAAAAATTGATTGCAAAAGACAATGATTTTATCAAATATTTCTCGCCCAAATATTTCTCCCCCTTTGACAATGATTTCATCAAGTGAAACAAAAGAGAGAAATTATCATGAGAACATCATTTTTTTTATTTCTTGATTTGAGAGCTTTGAAGTATACCTAAAGCAATCCACGTGACAAGGTTTGCAACATAAATGAATAGATAGATCAACTAGCTAACAATCAAGCCTAAAAGCCTCAAGATGAAACTAAGCCATAATTCTCAAGTTCAAATCAGCACTAAGATTGAATGATTTTAATGATTTATAATGTTGGCTTTCACTTAGACCAATTCAAGAGAAATACCTCACACACAATTCAACCACGTCCATAAAACTAAAACAACGCTTAATGCTCTTAAAAATGCAATTCATAGTCATTGAAATTTTTTTTATGAAATTTTCACAAGTACATATCTCAGCACAGCGACCACTGATCCAGAGATAGATGGTGCACCTGAGCTTCGGTCACATGACCTATTGTGAGGTTCTTGCAAACACAAGCAATCCCCATTTTAATGGTCTGGTCATCTATGATCATCTCTAAGTTCATATCAAAGTGAAATAATAAGCAGTCTCATGAGACGACTCAGGCAAAATAATTTTTTCATGAATGCAGATTTTTCTATGCTTTTGCACACTTTCTTTTCTTTTTAAACTTTCTGTGCTTTTGCGCACTTTCTTTTCTTTTTCAGATTTCATTGTTTTGACACTGCACGAGCTATAGTAGTGTCAGTACTAAAATTGAAAGCACTATCATGATGAAATAAACACAGCTAGAACATATGTAAGCATATTTAACTCAAACTAGCCACCAGATCAGCACAACATATTTCTTTATCTTTCACTTAAATTTTTATGTGTCATAAGTCATATCCCTCAAAAGCTATGTCGTAGGCTCATAAAAAGACTAAAAGACATAAAAGCAAGACCAGTGATCCATGAACTTTACAAGATATTGCTAGCAAGCACAAAGAATGACTAAAGGTAAAAATCAAAGCTCCAAGTTTTGTTCTTTTTGTTTTCATTTTGAATATAAGCAATTTACAAAGATAAACATGAATGCATTATGATACAAATGAAAAAGCAAACTCCCCCTCAAAATAAACACATTGGATGAACAACGCCCAATTCCCCTCGAAGAAAAGCAAAGCGAGAAGAATCCAAAGGTTTAGTGAAGATGTCTGCCAATTATAACTCAGTGTCAATAAAAAGAAGCACAACATTACCTTTCTCCATATGATCTCTAAGAAAATGATATCGAATATCAATATGCTTTGTTCTAGAGTGTTGCACTAGGTTCTTAGCAATATTTATAGCATTTGTGTTATCACAATAAAGTGGAACACGATCACAGTTCATTTCATAATCCTTGAGTGTAGAAATAAGCCAAAAAACTTGTGAGCAACAACTAGCAGCAACAACATATTCAGCTTCAGTAGTAGATTGTGCAACAGAAGATTGTTTTCTAGATGACCAAGCAACAAGTGATGTACCTAAGAAATGACATGTACCACTAGTACTCTTTCTATCAGTTCTGCAACCTCCAAATTCAGCATCAGAAAAAGCTCTTAAACTAACACCTGAGTATTCACTTGACAGCTTGTCGATGTGAAGCACGAGGAGAAGCTTGAAATCAAGCGCACAAACATACAAAAAATTGAATGTCTAGCCTCGATGCACTGAGATACAAATGTGAGCTGATCATGCTACGATATTCTTTTTGATCAACAGACTCACCGTCCTTGTCAGGATATAAAGTAGAAGTAGCTTCCATCAGTGTAGAAATCGGCTTAAAATTTTCCATGTCAAAACGCTAAAGAAGTTCTTTGGTGTACTTACTCTGAGGAACAAAAGTGCCTTCTTTTGTTCGCTTGATTTGTAGTCCCAAAAAGTACGTCAACTCACCCATCATACTAATCTCAAATTCTTTGCACATAGTCTCAAAAAACTTAGAAACCAAAGAGTTAGATGAATAACCAAAGATAATATCATCCACATAAATCTGCATAAAAAGTTGATCATTTTCTTGCTTGAAAAGAAACAAAGTTTTATCTACTTTTTCCATAGCAAAACCTTTTTCAAACAGAAAAGTTTTCAACCTATCATACCATGCTCGAGGTGCTTGTTTCAAACCATACAAAGCTTAAGATAACTTGAAAACATGGTTCGAGAATTTTAGATTTTCAAAACCAGGTGGTTTCTTAACATAAACTTCCTAATTAATGAAACCATTGAAAAAAACACTTTTAACATCCATTTGATACAATCTAAAACCTTTAGATACAGCAATGGCTAAATGGAGTCTAATAGCTTCAATTCTATCAACAGGAGCAAAAGTTTTAGCAAAATCCTAGCCTTCCACCTGAGTAAATCCTTGAGCAACAAATCTAGCTTTGTTTTAAACAATTAAACCATCCTTATTCTGTTTATTTTAAAAAACCCATTTAGTTCCAATAATGTTTTGTCCTTGAGGAGGTTCAACCAAATTCTAAACTTTATTGCGTTCAATGTTTTTAAGTTTTTCATGCATGGCATTGATCCACGATTCATCAGTTAGAGCATGAGAAATATCTTTGGGTTCAAAAGAATCAACAAAAGCTGAATGAGTATGAGAATGAGGAGACGTAAACTTGGAACGAGTAACACGCTCGTAGAGATTACTAATTATTTGTTCAGGAGGATATTGATGTTGTATGTGCAAAGGGGCAGAAACATCTCGAGAAGTGTCTTGTATAGCATATTCGAGGGACGAAGTGATCTCTTGAGGAACATTTGAAGTTGTCGAGACTTCATTTTCTTATGGTCAGTATTGCTCCTCGACTACCTCTAAGTGCTGGTCGAACCTGACTCAGATGTTGGTTTGACTGCCAACTGCATCAACGTCTTCATCATCACTTTATTCGACAAAGATGCTCTCATCCTCCCTCTAAACCTATGCACCTGTACCTACAATGTTTGGTCTAGTACTAGGACTGGCCTCATCAAAGGTGACTTCATAAGTCTCTACAAGTTTGTTAGTTTCTAGCATAAGTACACGGTAGCCACGAGTATGAGCAGGGTAACTAAGAAAAATGCCATCTTGAGATCTTGCTTTAAATTTATCTAAATTTCTAGATTTCAACACAAAACATTTGCACCCAAAAACTCTCAAGTGAGAAACACTAGGTCTATGTCCAAAACGAAGCTCATAAGAAGTTTTGTGCAACTTTGATCGCAAGAAAACTCTGTTTGAAATATAGCAAGCTGTAAAAATCGCTTCAGCCCAAAACTTACTATGAGTCTGATGTTCATCGAGCATAGTCCTAGACATCTCAACCAAAATTCTATTCTTTCTTTCAACAACACCATTCTGTTGTGGAACTCTTGGTGAGGAAAACGAATGTTTAATGCCTTTTTAGCATAAAAGTACTCAAAAGATGAATTCTTAAATTTAGTAGCATTGTCACTTCTAATTACTCTAAGTGCTCCCGAGAGTTCAACAGAAAGTCTAAGAACCAAGTTTCAAAAAAGACCAAAAGCTTTATCCTTAGATGCCATAAAGAAAATCCAAAAGTATAAAGAGAAATCATCAACAATGATAAGAATATACCACTTTCCTCTAACAGATTGAACTCAAGCTGGTCCAACAGTATCCATGTGTAAAAGTTGACCAGGTGCAGTTGTCATAACCAAAGTAATTGGAGCATGTGAGCTAGAAACCATTTTGGCATGACGACAAGAAGAGCAAACCAAATCACCAACACGTTTAAGTTTCGGCAAGCCACGAATAAGATCCAAACTGCTAACACGAGTGAGATGATCAAAACCAACATGGCCAAGTGTACGATGCTAGAAGAATAAATATTTAGAGTCAATGGCAACTAGACATTTAATCTTAGAAGATAAAGGTGAATCAAAATCAGCTTTAAAAACTCTTCCAAAGCATAAAATCTCAACACACAAGATCACCGGAGGCATCAAGAACTTTACAACTAAATTTTTAAAGCACACCTCAAGATCCTCATCAATCATTTATGATACGGAAAGCAATTTATATTTTAGATTATTAATAAGAGCTACATCTTTGAACATAAATTTGTCACTTACCTTGACTGTACCTTTTGCAATGATGGTGCTAGTAGAAGCATCCCTAAAAGTCACTGATTCTGATCGGGATGCACGTGTGAGGGTGAAGAACCAATTTTTATCACCAGACCTATGACGTGAATATCCAGAGTCTACTAGCCATATGTTCTCCTTCCTTGCTCTCGAGGCCTACACACGAGAAGATGTCGAGGTCTCAGTAATGGGGTTAGATAAAAGAAGTTTAGGAATCCATTATTGAGATACCTGACCCAAAACACAAGCAGGCAAAAATCCTCGAGGAAAATCAGTGTCATTTTTACCTCTTACCAAAACAGGGTGCTATCGGTCAAAAGATTGATTAACCCTCGGTCCAATCACCAAAAGAGGTCAGTCTGACCGTCTCAAATGTTGTGGCCTGAGTGCTCTACTCGATTCCACAAATGACCGTTGACACTTATGTTTGGCAAATGATTTTTCCCTATTCTTTTTCTGTTGTCTTGCAAGTCTAAAATAGAACTGAACCAAATATCCATCTTTTCCATAATGTGTACAATTATACTTCATAGGTTTAGTTGTTTTAGATACAGAAGCAATTGCACTTGATTTTGCTAAGTTTGATAAGGTTCCAGCAGATTTAAAAATTGTTTGATTTGATTCTGGTTTAACCTCAATCTTACCTCTTTGAATAACCTTGATTGTAATAGGTTGATGAGAAGTAAAATAAGCACGAGCATCAAAACCTAATCCTATATAATTTGTGCTTACTTTGCAGATAATCAACTTCTTTTGTCAAATCAACACAATTTTTATAAACATCAGAAATGCTCTTTTGTTTTTGACAATTTGAACAAGACAGCACCTCATGAGTATGTAAATTATTTTGCAAAAGTTCAACTCTACCATAAGCATCTTTTAGTTTCAATTCAAGTAATGAATAGTTTAAATAAGAAGTTGAATTATGTTTCATAATGATTGAGCTCTTTATGTTCTTAAGTTATTTGAGTTTTCTACAATATAAAGCATTTACCAAGGAACTAGTATACAAAGCAACTTTTATCTTTTTCTGATAGTTCTTGGTAACAAACATTTCATCAATAACTCGAGAAAGCATGGTAGTACCAATAGCAAAACAAGATTTATTTTTGACAATTTTATTATTGAGCTTATGAAGAGTAGAAGCATGAACATCTCTTAATACAATAATTTTAGATTGTAAAGAATCACATGATTTGTATGAATCATCATCAGGAATAAGAGACTTGAGCCTATCAATTTCAGACATGGCATTTAAAGCTGATAAAGAAATACTTGAAGATGATACAAAAGAATAAGATCCATTTGAAGGTGAAGAAATCAAGGCCATTGACTTGGGGGAAATCTTGCGTGAAAATGCATTCAATTCATGAGTTTTTAATTTCGAATAAAAACTATCCAACATGAGAGTAGTTATATCCACCGACTCTTGAATTGATATAACTTTCATCTCCCAAACTGACATATCAAGCCCATTAAGCAAATGTCTAGCAATTTTAGAATCAGTATAATTAATATCATAAGAATAATCAACTGAACGAAGATTGCTAAGAATTTTATGAAAGCGAGCAAAATATTCATCAAATGTTTCACCGGGTTTCATCTCAAATTTCATGTACTCCTTTTTACACATCTTTGCGCACTTCCTTGATTGTAGAGGAGCCTTGATGATAGGCACAAAGAGCATTCCACATCTCATGCGCAGAAGAAAAATGAGAAATATGATCAAAATCAGAACGCCCAACGCTATTGATAATCAAGTTTTGAGCTTTGCAATTTGCTTCAAAAGCAGCCTTATTAGTGTCATTAACTTGATTATCAGAAGGTGGATCATATGGTTTAGAAATCTTTTCCCAAATATCAAAACCATGTGACATAATATAAGCCTCTATCTTAGTTTTCCAAAACTGAAAATCAATTTCATAAAAAATATATGGCTTAGTTGAAAACCTCTCAGATGTCATGGTGATTGTTTAAATCGGTTAAGGTCAAAACAAAATAGAAAACCTAGCTCTAATACCAATTGTAAGATCGAAATATGCTAACCACGATAACCAGAGGGGATGAATGGTTGTAGTACCCCAAAAATAACCCCAAAAATAAAATCAAAAAGCTAATTTATGACCAACTAGCAAAATCTCTGACAAGACTAAAATTCCTGAGGACTCAGAAAATTTCCCAAGAAGTTTCCTAAGGAGTTCTCGAATTTCCTGAGGGCTTTCTCGAGGACTTAGCAAATTTCCCGAGAGCTTCCTGAGAGCTGAAAACAGCTTGACCAAGGAACGATAAAATGAATGTAACTTTAAAACCGTAACTCAGAATGATCTAAAATTTTAACACAATAAACTAGACTTCAATACGAAACTTTCCTTAGAGATTTCACTCAAATCCAATTCCCAATCAAAAGTTATTATCCCAAGAGTTGCAGTAGTGTGAAAATAGAATAGATCCATACTGAAAATTTAAAACCTTAATTACTCATAAAATACGAGGAATTAACCAAAGAAACTTTGTAGATCTCAAATTAAATCATCGATATAAAGCAAAATCACAGAATAAGCTAAAATGATGCAAACTGATGAACATCAGGAAGAAAGAACATGATACCACACTCCTTGATGCTTGAACATGAATCTTTATTGCATAAGAGTGTTTATAAGGTGCAATCTAAAGCACCCCTCACCAAATCACGAACAAAGCCCTAGATAGAGAGCAAAAGGCTAAACCCTAATTTTTCTCTTGTTGCTCGTACGTCTTAGATACCCTGTTTGCTCTCTCCTCTAGTCTATTTATAATCCCTCATGGCAGCCATCGTGAGCTACGAAATTAACAACTTATGAAATCCTAATTCAACTAGGAATCCATATCTCTTACAAATCCAATAAATCCTAACTCCTGCCAAATTTGCCTCCTTTCTATATCTGCACACATCCCGCGTATGCCATATGGAAACCTCGCATCCTTTCCATATTCGCACGCATCCCGCGTATGCCATATGGAAACATCATCTTCATGTACCGCATCCTCTAGCTCGAGCATCCTGCATGATATTCTTGACCGTTCTGAGCCTCAACTCCTTCCCAAGCCTAGCTCTAATCCCATCATCGACCACGACTCTCCCTTAAGCAATGCCTACATATGAACAAACTAAGAAACACTTTTCCCGAGCACATGTTCTTTCCAACTTGACTCAATCAGTCCAATCAATTCTTTCCATCCTAACTCAAACATTCAAAACTATCATAAACATTGTGTATTTATTGAATAAACAATTAAGCATATGATCTGACTCGAACATCAAAAATCCGAGCGATCCAAAATCCCGAGTGCTGAAATCTCTTGGGTGCTGAAATTCCTCGAGGGCTAAATTTCTCGAGGGCTGAAATTCCCGAGTGCCAAGTGCTGAGTGCCCGACAAGAGTGCTTAACAACTCGACCAAAATGCTCGACCACTTAAACCAATCAAAACCAATTTGTTCAACACATATCAACATCAAACTAATTTATTCATCATAAATCAATGATTATACACATGATCTCACAGGACTCAACTTTCCTTATCGGAGGTGGACACCCCTTCATGGGCCATACCGGACAGCAATGCTAGACTTAGCCTACTCTCAGTCTGGACTGATAAGGCTGATCATGGGGTACCCAGGGATCACATCCCCGATAGCAGCCTCTGAGCTCTTCCTACCTTGGTTGGAAAATCTTCAACCAAACAAGCTGGGAGGAGCTCTTTTTTTTATCTGAACCTTG
>KE372705.1:152103-172232 GCA_000418225.1 Zizania latifolia | reverse complement strand
GGCAACAGCCCGACGGCGACGGCGTCCACGGAATCGGCACGGCGACATACTCGGCACAGCGGCGATCTTCTCCGGCGAGAATTTTGTATAGCCTCTCTACCCATTTTTGTATGCACACCATGTGTTTGATGTAATGCCTGTGCTGTTTTTCTGTGTGCATGTCACGTGTTCGATGAAATGCCCAAGAGACTGAACTGTGCTGTTTTTCTGTGTATGTCATGTGTTCGATGAAATGTCCATGAGGCTGAACACCAAGTTTTTGATCTTGTGCGTATGAGTGCATTTTTACGTATCTTTTTCTGTAGATCGTATACTGCACTCATGAACGCATTTTGACGGATACTTGTCTTGTCCTTGGACAATCTATTTCTGAGAGTATTTTTTTGGTGGAGTGTGTATCGACTTGCTATGAGCAAATATATTAGCATAGCCTTGTGCTGAGCACCTTGAAACCATTCGCAAGTTCGATACAAGAGGTTGAGAGATTTCTTTTTTGTTTATCTGCTGTGATTCGCAAGTCCAATATTTGAGTTTGAGGAAGGTTTCTGAAATATAAGTATCGACTTGCCAGGTGTGACTTTTATTTGTTCAAATCATGAACTGAATCATATCGAGACACTTGCAAGTTCGAAACTTAAATTTCAGAAGTTTTATTTTTCCACTGTATTTTTATTTTGCGCCCATTCACCCCCCCCCTCTAGTTGCTAGTTTCGGTCCTACACTGGCTAACCTCTAGAGGATGCGCTAGGTGTGCCGGATAATGTGCCAAGCATGCCACGCTTGCGCTGTTAGGAAGAGGGTGGTCCTAGAGCATGAGGGCACCCAAATGGCTTAGTGCGAGCCCCGTCAATACCAATGTGTGCTGCGCAATTTGGTTGACACGGGTCACCGAGAGGCCTGCTTCCTTAGGGGCATGAAGCTAGCCTTCTGTGAAGGGACGTCGTCATAGGGATCCAAACTGCTGCGTACATCCGCCGAGGCAAGACATAAGGTGGTCGCCTACTTGCTCGCCATCGTCAACTACAACCGCAAGCTCATGTTGCAGCTCATAAGGCTGGTGGAAGGCAAGGCGTCGGACAAGATGGCTTCCATCAGTGGTGTGCGCAGGAGGATCGCCAATGAGGAATGCGAGCACAATCATGAACGTGCGGTGGACTCGGTCCATAGGGCAGTGCTAGGGCATTGGGATCCATAACCCTAAACAGCACTGACGCCGCCATTGTGCATGACCGGTGGCTGCGGTGAGTGTGAAGATAGATGTCTGTTAGGGTTTCTCCTCTTCTGTAGCGAGGAATGCAGAATCAAGCATGAGTGCCATCTGTTCTTCTCGTGACTACCAGCACTGTCTTATTATGATTAAACTTTTGTAATTAGCTATTATATAGTTTGAACTTTGGTAACAACTACAGTTTAAATGAAGACGAGCAGGATTAACTTAATGAAGTCCTAATGTGATTGATTCTATGAAATGGGGTGTGATGATCACAAGTGAAATTTAAGTTCATTTTACAAATTTAAGTTCAAAAAGGAAATCCAAAAAGGAAATGCGGTGTGATAATCGCTACAGTCGCTCATGTATGTAATGAAAGTTTCACGTGCATCTACTCAGAACCCCATCAAACTTTAGTATCGGTTGCAGTTTTAAGCCAGTACTAATATTGGAGCAGTTGGCAAAATTATGGCTCGCGTCTCCTCATTATCTGTGTCCATCCAAATTTAGTACCGGTTTATAATTTCAACCGACACTAAAAGGCGAAAGGTTCATGGGCGTGTCTCTTCGGGACCTGTGCCCGTCGTACTTTAGTATCGGTTTGTAATTGCAATCGATACTAAAGGCACGACTATATAAGGAGGGCCATGTACTCGGTTGTTTCATGTCCTTCATATACTTTCTTTCCTTCTTCTTCTTCTTTGTCGTTTGTTGTTCTTCCACTTTGGTAAGTCCTCTTCTATCGTCTTGTTCATGTTGTTCACCTTTAGGACTACATACTTACACTTACATTTTGTTTCGTTGTTCAGCCATGTCATCGGCCTTCGAATCGTCTTCATGGACATGGACATCCAACGAGTACATCTCATCGATCTCCAACAACTCGTACAATTGCGCGGGTCATCTAGGCCCAAGAGGATTCGGAGGCCGCTAGGGTCCTCTAGAATAAAGATAATTCCGACTAGGCTAAGATATTGGTTGAGCAAGACTCCGAGCATTTAGACGTCGGTGCTGCTGGCGTCGTTGAAATGATGGACGACACCATCGATGGCACTCCTCGGCAGGACGTCGGCATCTTCGACGAACTGCCACACGCTAGCGAGCGTGGTGACGAGGGCGGTGGCGACGATAGTAGCGACGGTAGCGGTAGCGGCGACGACTGCAGTGACGACAGCGACGACACCGGTAGTGACGATAGCAACAGTGATGATGGTGGCATAGACGATGGCGGCATCGACGACGGCAGCGGTGACTCAGCATGGGGCAACGACGACGACAACTAGCAGTATATATATATATATGTGTAATAGATGTATATATGTATGTATGTAGTAAATCCCATAATATATATATGTACAAATATATATATATATATGTGTGTGTATACCATGTAATATATATATATAAAGTGATAACTTTGATACTCTGTTTACTTTGTTTGCCGTGTGAAATGAAACAAAAATACCGTACGATGAAAATTAAATGAAAAAACAACGTAAAATAAATTAAACTTTACCAGTCTACATCAGACAGAAAAAATAAATTAAACTTTATTAGTTATGTATCAACAGATGAAAATTTAGCGTAAAACATTAAAATTTAAATAATGTAAAACTTTACTAGTTAACTAAGATCATAGTAGATAAAAATTAAAAAATTGTGTATTTAGTACCGGCTGAGAAGTCCAGCGGGTACTAAAGTTATGCATTTTAGTACCGGCTATGCGTCTCAGTCAGTACTAATGTATGAAGAATTAGTCTCGGGTTGGGTTCCTCACCCGGGACTAAATGGGTGTATTAGTGCCGATTGAATAATCGGTACTAATATGCCACCCCTTTAGTCCGAGATGGACAGTATTGGTTCGAAAACCGAGACTAAAGGGAGATTTTCAACCGATACTAATGACGTGTTCTCTAGCAGGGATCGCCTAGAGATGACAACACCAGGTTCGATAATTATGAACATGTGTCTTGTTCGTCATTCTCTCTAGTTTTAGTTCTCAAAAGATTTCTCCTATTAGATTCAAGGTATATCCTTGCATCCCAAGAAATTCACTTATGTGAAAGATTACTTTTAGATGTATGTATAATGAAAATAATTTCTGCCCTATGCACGAACTGTAGAGCACATAACCATTTAATTATAGGTACCATAATTTAAACCTTCATGAGTAAACACCACTACAGAAACCGACATCAGTATTGGGTTAAAATGACCATCAGTGGTGGGTTTTGAACCACAACTGATTAGTCAGAACTAATAGTCCATGACTATCATCGCTGGTTCTAGAACCGCCACTGAAAGTGCGTATCAGTGCCGGTTCGTGCACTAAAAGTGTGGCACCAACCTATATATATTTGATGAATATTTCTCTTTATATGTTATTTGTTACATATATGTGAATATTTCTCATCGACTTATTGCATGATGTCATATATAGAGAACATATATATTGATATGAACTAATCAGAATACATAAGATGGCACACATTGAATAGTTGTTGACATAAAATGATACATGATTAAATAGTTGTTGACAGTGTCTTGTATGGGTCACAAGACATTTACAGCAATCAGATATAAAATGATACATGATTGAATAGTTGTTGACATAATTTTTGAACTATTTTTGAACAATCTCTTAAATCTGCTCCAGAGTCAATATCTTCATATCGGTATCGAAATTGGTATTCTCCAACTGCTTGTGAAACTGCATCGATGATTAGATCCAAATAAGCATAATAGGAACACAAAATTCATAAACATAATATGAACTGCATACTTTGAGTCCCCTACTGTTATCTCGTTGGTAGCCAAGCGAAGCTCATTCTTCTCTGTTTTCTGATAAATCCATGGCCAAACAGATTATTAAGGACCCAATGCAACTAGATTGGATATGACATTAATTTCCAAATAACATAAGTGCAAACAAAGTCTAGCACGGTGGAGAAGAACTTACAGCACGTATAATTTGTTTGGCCATGTGAAGAAACGAGAGGGAATGGAGAGATCCTAGAGAGAATACAGCACATATAAGTGTCGCCAGATGTCATTGCTTATAAAGAGATTACATGAATCATTACACGTCAAGCAGAAGCATTACATGGCAAGATAAGCTACAGATGGCAGGCGTAATATAAAAGGAAAGACTCATATACGGTAGCTACCATGCAAGGCAATAGACCATCATACAGGGCAGGGAATGGAATCATGCAGTGCAAGATAATAGCTTTCCAACACTCCCCTCCACTCTTCGGGCTCTTAGATTTCAAAACCATACAATGAAGCAAATTAGAAGGCACTTACTTGGCAACAAACATCTATGGCTCGGGCTGGGCAGGCCGATGTGCAGGGCGACGGTGACCTCTCCATGGCGACGGTGGATTGGAGGGGAAGGGGGGAGGCGGCGGATGGATGTAGTAGGAGGAGAGACTGTGGCCTAATATAGACATACATACGATATCAGTGCCGATTCCATTTCAAACCAGCACTGATACTACCACTATGAGTGCCGGTTCATAATACGAACTGGCACTGATAGTGTCTACGAACCGACAGTGATTGTGAAATTTAAAAAGTTAATGTCCTCGTGTTTATGAACCGATAGAGATACATCTTCAGTGTCAGCTCAGACACAACCGACAATGAAGGACCGCTACTTATAACATGTTTTGTGGTAGTGAAATTCATGTACCAATATCTCTATCACAACTCTAAAGATGCTTCTATACTAAGGCATTGTCTAGGAGATCGAGATTCTAGTAGTTACAACTACTCATGGAATTTGGAATTTGTAGCTCTCCTAGACAGCCTAGATTTTTATTCTATATTGTGAAACTCGATGGTAAAATCCAGTATTTAGAAGATAGATAATTTTAACTTCTCTAGATTTTTAATATGTAAATAATCACCGGCTGCTTTTTAATTTTAAGCTTCCCAAACATGACCTAAAGATTACTAAGTGAGAGTTGGAATGGATGGCCTTGTTAGAGACACGCAGGCACCCTTTGTCATGCCACATTAGAAAGGTTTAGTTATTCAACATTGATCAAGCATATAAAACCATGGCATGCACATATATAGATCTTAAAGTAATTTTATGTTGATGGTCATGCCCAGTCGCACGTACGCCAGATTGCTTTGCTTTGTGCACATGCACACACTTGTCCTTTGCACTTTTCACAGATAAGACAGCTACACTCCAGGAAAAATACAACCTGTTACCAAGGTTTATGTGCTGGGTTTTGACAAGCATCTTCCTTAGAAAGCCCCACAATAGTTAAACCACAAGAATTTATTAAGGGCATAATTAAGCAATAAGCAGTATAAAATCCAGTGATAATGCTACCTAATAATTGTGTATGGCCCCTTGATCTAATTCTCTGAAGTTTGGATTAAACTGAACACCAACAAATTAATGTTTACCTCGACAAAATTTTGGCATGCCGTGCTGGAAGCTTGGAACTTGCGTTTGCATTACCATGCATGATGTTGGCTCACTCTAATGCTAGTCCATTTTTGTTAGTTTTTGCAGATTAAGTTCTTTGGTCATATCTAGTTGCACGTACTTACACCAGTACGCTAATTTTCTTTCTTGTGCACATGCACTAACACTGTACTTTTGCGCTTTCACAGATAACAAACTAAAGAGGAGAACAGATACAAGTACAAACGAGCCAGGAAACAAAACCTGTGACCACTTCTTTGTGCTGGGCTACTGCCTAGGATCTTGCTAACATCTCCAGAATAATTAACCACAGAGAAGTTCATTAACAAATCGCCAGAGGACTCAATGTTGGCGCTTAATTATGCGTGTGTGGTCCTGATAACCCAATTCTGGAGATTATTTATGCTTTCGCAACTATGCTGTCTATGCGCGTCACAGGAGAGAGAGAGACTAACTGATTAATTAACTTAATTAATCGTGCAATGCAGGCTTGATGCTTCTGATTAATCGATGTGATGACTGTTTGGTTGGTGCCAAGTGCTATTGCCTGCCTGGGCAATTCATGCAACGATCAGGTTGTCGATCAGAGTCTGCTTTTCCGTGGTGTGAGATTGTGGCGATGCACGCAGCCTGTTCCCTGTGCAGCTAGGCAAGACAAATTATGAGGTTATTTGATTATCTCCCAGTTGCGTTGCTGATGATGTGGAGTGATTAATTTGTACATCGGAAACCACGTTATTTGCCGGCCTGGTCTGTTGATTAGTGCCATCATCAGCAGAGCATGCAGAGCAAAAAAAAAAGTCTCAGCAGCCACATGCTTAATCGTGTACATGTGTATGAATTTGCTCATGTATACGCATGAACCAGTGGGTACCAATTCGACACGAAACAGGCGAAATGATAAGAAAACATGCTATTTCATGGATCTGTCTAAGGGCATGTGCAAAGGATCCCCACGGTTTGAGTAACTGAGCAGTTACCTTTCTACAAACAGACCGTTTTAGTTCAAAATTTAAATTTAAATTTGAAAACAAAATATAAATACTAAGTGATTTATGATAAATTTTGTTTTCAAAACTATTAAAATTTCATAAAGTTATGAACAAAACACAATAGGTAAAATTAAAATAAAAGAGAAAATTTTGGTCTAACCTAATAGAAAGACAGTTTTTTTATTTTTTTCACGAAAATGGTATTACTAAATTTGTAATGTTCTACCATTTAATTTAACCAAAAAATAATAAATATTATACCAAATATTTTTATTATTGTATCACAATTTTTTTTTACATTCTTACATTTTTCTAGATTTTCCAATTTTTTCATAATTTTTTCTGAATTTTTCTATATTTTCTATGATTTTTTCTATTTTTCTGATTTTTTAAAAAACGATTGGTACTTACTCTCCCCCCGAGGCTTCTACTGTAGCAAAACGTGATCACAACCTCTCGCTCCTCTCCATCCGAAAAAATAAAAAAAAATACTATGTAGCAATAAGAAACGATGCTCTGGCCCTTTGCACAGTTTAAAATAAGGATTACAGTATAATCTTGATTATTTGATAATCATGAAGATGGCTAATTTTAATTATTAGTTATATTGATGATTATGATTAATGCTTAAGGTGTGATTTTTCCGTTTAAAACATAATCCGTTTCTACTTTAATTATAAAATACTTTTAAAGACTAAAGGATGCCTTTGTCTATCATTGCTGCTGTACTCTCACCATTCTTTATATAATTCGTTCATCTTCTCAAATATTTTTTAAATATAAATTATTTTATAACTTTTAATCATGTTTTTATTTTTTAACTTATCAAATAAACTATTCTTGCAAATAAACTAATCGAATTTTCAAAATAGAATAAATAATAAAATTATTTGAGTTAATTTGTTAATTCTTTTGTTTGAGGGGATGATAAATTACCATCCCGCCCACAGGTATGGCAGGAGCCCGGCAGCCAGCAAAGCCACTGCACGGGCGAGCGTCTGCAAAACGGCGATGACATGTCTGACGCCTGTTGCTGGTGGTCCAGAGCTAATTAAGTCCGCATGCATGGACGCACGTTGATTCAGATCTCCGATCCCCAGCGACGAATTGGACAAGCCATTATGCACGAGACGTACTATTATCTCTCTCTCGCATCGATCGCACGCATCACCTGGAGCGCAGGAGGATCGCCACAAGAGAAAAGGCCAGCCATCCTCTGGATCGATCACGATCGATCGATTGATTAGAGTGTGGCTGGTGGTTGGTTGTCTAGCTCTTGTCACGCACTACTAATGTTGCATTTCCTGTTAGGTGGACCGTATTTGGAAACCCTTAAATTTTCTAAAGATAGTCATATTATACCGTTTGGTTTTTATATACAAGTGAGTCATAGCTGTTCTCCTTTACTGTTCAAATGGATTTTGCCTTCCGAACCTTTCATCCACCCCTTTCAGTACATATTTTAATTTGAGTTGATACTAAAAGTGTCCTACAACAGTCAAAGAAGATATAAAAGGTCGTTAAGTTACAACTAGTAGTAAAGTTTCTCTTCAGTATCGGGTGAGGATATTACCCGGTACTAATGTGTCTAGTACCAAGTGGTGTCTCCACCTGATACCGAGGAGAGGACTTTTAGTATCGGTCAGGGCACCCGACCAGTACTAATGTATCTAGTATTGGGTGGTGTTCTCACCCGGTACTAGAGAGAAAACTTTTAGTACTAACGGAGGAACCTGACCAGTACTAATGTCTTTTAGGTTTCTATGCGTCGTTTTGGCAAGTGCGTCCGACTGTTCGTTGCCCCCTTTAGTACCAGTTAGTAGTTTAAACAGGTACTAAAGGATAGATTATAATCGTGTACAACCATAAATAGTTGACTGGCATAACACTGTGCGTGGTTGTGTTGATAAGCTTTATAAGGCCAGTGTGATTATTAGTTTGAGATCGTGTTTGTGTCGAGGAGTTCATGCACACATACTGAAAGATTATGACATTGTGTAATGTATCCATGTAACAGCCATGAAGGTCTATGTGTGGTTATATTTTATAAGGTTCATAATTAGCCAGTGTGATGAGTTCGAGGGACCATGACGATGAGGATGGGGTTCATCCTGATAGATTATGCAGACTTGTGATTGTGATTACAACCATCCCCTTCACTCTTCACATGTAGCCACATATGGTAGATTATGTACGTAGCTTGAGGAATATAACCATATTAAACCATGAATAATTTGGCTTTGCACGATTATATCCACAAGCTTTAACCGGTTGTATGGCAGTTTTTCAGCCTTTTATAATCTTTTATTAACGGTTGATAATTTTAACCGGTACTAAAGTTTACTGAATGTTTCCCACGCATTGTTTCAGTAACTATATATGTTTGTTCGTCTGCCCTTTAGTATCGGTTGATAATGTCAATCCGTGCTCTGGTCTGACTCTATACTGAAAGTTTCGTGCGCGTCATTTTCGTAATCATGTCTGTCTGTTCATCTGCCCTTTAGTACCGGTTGATACATTCAACCATATGAAAGGTACGACTATATTAAGAGGGACCATCCAACAATGTTTAATTGCTATCTCCATGCTGCCACAAATAATCTCTTTCCGATATGTTCTCCGTCTTTCTCTTGCATTAGTATGTTTTCTGCCATTCTATGTTCATTTTGTTTCTTGAAGCAACGGTTTTAGCTGTTCTCTTTTCTGTGATGGTTTAATTCATGGCTTCCTCAACCTCCAACAATTCATCAGGATTCGGAGACGACTAGGGCAATGGCGGAAGACTCTGATTCGAATGTTAGTACATGTACTACTATTTGTAACCTTATTGATTCTGTTATTGTTGAGATGTCATCGAATGATGAGAAAGAAGAGAAGGAAAAAGAAGAAGAAATGGAGGGCGGCGGTGACAGCGATGACAATGCCGATGACGGTGGCAACGATGACAAGGCCGACAATGGCAGCAATATTAACGAGGCCAACAATGGCAGTAATGATGATGACGATGATGACAGCGATGACGAGGAAGATAAGAAGGGCGACGACGAAGAATAGGGTTTAGGGTTTAGGTTAGAACTCCATGTATTTAAAGAATTCATAATGTTGTATATATTGTTCTTACCCTTTATATGCAAATCATAAATTTTATACAATGATTGCTAATAGAAAATAAAATCAACTATAAAACTCAATGAAATAAACAACGAGCAAAAAAGAAATGAAAAACTGTACAAAATAACTAAAAACAATTTCAATGAAAATTAAAAAGTATCTATTTAGTAACGGCTAAGAGGTCCAGACAGTACTAAAGGTATGTCTTTTAGTATCGGCTGAGATATCCAATTGGTAGTACCGATTGAAGTCCCTAACCAATACTAAAAGAGTGTATTAGTGCTGATTGCATAATCGGCACTAATATGTCACATCTTTAGTCCTAGATGAACAATTAGTTCAAAAATTGGGACTAAAGAGATTTTCAACTGATACTAATAGTGTGTTCTGTAGTAGTGAACCATCTAGACAGTAAAAAACATTTACGGAAACTTTTTTAAGTAGTAAGGTCACAGTAACTGATAACTACTAGGTTAAGTTTCCGCTCCCTGTCGATCTGACCATCTGGAACGTCCGATCCTATAGCTGGGTGCAGCGTGCATGTGTCCTCTTTGCATCAATGGCTAGCTGGGCTCAAAATTATTTTTACATACGGTCAAGCTTTATGCCTGTATTTAATTCAGCCACCTACTATCTAATTAATATATGCCAAAATGATGCATGTCGATAGAACTCCTATAAGTGGCGATGGTACTGTATGGGTGGGTGGATGTTTAGTCATTTTTGGGGTTTCTTTTGGACACAGGTGGAACAAGTGGAGTCGGAATTAGAGCTGCGATGTCATCGCAACCTTTCTATTTTATTAGTGCGCTAAAAATGATTTGCTTTTAGACCTAAATATTATTGTATTTGTCTTAAAATGCTATCGACTTATTAAACAGAAAGAAAAGAGAATTTTACGCCGTCTATTTTTAGGATTGTTCCTGAGCAAGACAAAAGGAGCGAACGCCTAAGGCCCATAAAACACATGACTCCCGAGCAAGACAAGGGTGTATATCTATTTAGATTAGAACATATGTCTTTTTATAATAAGATTTATAATATAGTGGACCATAATAATGCTAATATTTATCCTTGTAGTGCTTCTAGTCGTGTATTTGATATGTAGTTTTGTTTGAACGAATGAGAGTAAATGAAGCACTATGCGTTGCTTGCTTCACATGAAGGTAAGCAAGATGAGTCAAAAGAGAAGCGCTCATATAATGTGTTAATCTAATTCATTGTGTGTTTTCCCATACAAAGGGTTGGACATAGGTCAAAACCGAGCACAGTTTTCATCAAGAAAGGGAGAGAGATAAGGACATTACTGACTTGGATATGACCATGAATAAATTATATGTTGAACAATTAAAGGTATATACATATTATTTTAGGTTTATATTTTACAAATTTTGGTAAAGGACGCTACACCATAAGATATGTTTGTTTTGTATTGTAGAAGTGCTTACTTGGATCAAAAGAAGAGTGTTGAGTGCATAGAATGCATGTGACATTAATGAAGTTGATTGGGGACTAACTCATGGTCTTTTAAACTCTTCATGAATGTTTTATCACATCAAATAAATATAAAAAAGGAAAGAGGCCAAGCTGGCGCATCAGACTCAAATTGCTACGGAGAGGTAGAGGTAAATTAACCACAACTTTAGAATGCCTTCTCTGGTTTGTAAGTTTTTGGACTTTTGGAAAGCTAGGGAAATCTAATATCCAACCATTTTGACCCCTTTCCAAATTTCCATCCAAGTGGCAGGATTGTCGAATTAATTAGCCTTCCTTTCTTAGTTAGAGTCTGTTTAGAAAATAATAAATGATTTCCATATGTAATATATTTCCATACTTTGAAGTCATATACCTATATCTATAAATACCCCAGGGACATAAGTTGTATTTAGGTTTTGTTAGATTAAAATCTAGCCATTGCTACTTTGTCAGCTAAAGCCATAATCGGTTGGATCGTCGTTTTTCCATTTCCAGAATCTTAATTTTATCATTTGTATGTCTTGTATATCGAGTAAATTCAATTGCTTCATTATCTTGTTCTTGCTTGTTCTTTGATTGCTTGTAGGAATAGTATTGATCTGCACTGATAAGATTAACAACTCTCAGGAGTGAATGTACCAATCACTAAGGCACAACATAATGTCTCATATGTTTGTAGTTGGATCTTCAATGTCCTCTTCACTAAATTATACATATCATAACTTACTAAAAGATCGGACCAACAAACACACCATAACCATAGTGTTTATCACAACTGGTTTGATCCCTAGGTAAGCATAGTTGCTATCCTTCTCATATGCTTGATGCTAGTGATCTTAACAATCTTACTCTCCCCAATAGAAACTTCCTAAACACGAGGGTAGTTCTAACTAGTCATTGTCCTAGTCCTGCTACTCATTGGTCTCATCCTCATTTTCCTCATCCATTACCAAATTGGTGGTTGTATATGGACTCACGTCCCTCTCCACAATCTCCTCCGCTATCACCTTAGCTATCTCCTCATTCACATTCTTATGGACAGGATGAGCAATGCATGGATCATTGGTCATAATATCCACTAATGACTGTTGTTGCATATAGTAAACACCGAATAGAATGGTACTAATGTTGTTTGATGTTGTGTTTGATGGTGAATCTAGAGAAGACGCACGCATGGCATGAGTAATCGGAGGGCCCGGGTAATGAAACCTACCACGTGGATAGCCTCTATGTCCACTAAAAATTAAAATTATTACAAATTGTGATTATTGCAAATATATATATATATAATATTACATAGTACTATATGTATATGTACATATCGGCCACACAATGGTCCATCTCATTGGGGCTTGGGCAGTGGCGTCATTGGTGGTGGGTTAGGCCTCATGTGGTGGTGGCGAAGTAGGTAACTATGACTTATTTTTAGGATAACTTTTATAATTGAAATCTAAAATGATTTATACAATAAAAAACATTCTAATACAAGACTAATACATCTTAAAATAAAACATTCAACATATAGCAAACAACATTATAGAAATTAGCATATCTTGTCAATGTTAGTGATATGCCCTAGAGAAAATATAGAGATGTTGTATGTGGCATACTATATTTATGAAATAAAGTTTTTTTCCTTGTAATATAAAACTATCGTCATGGATCAATGAAAGTTGTCTAGAGAGAGGTGAATAGGCAATCTAAAAATTTTATAATAAACTTGTCAGTTTAAACTTTCAGGACCCAGACTATCCGGGCTTAGTCAGATATTCCGGGTACCAGATGAAAATAGAAACATCTGAGTTCTGGATTATCCGGGTTTATCCGAATGATCCGGGCACTACATATTAGAAACAAAATAAATTGCAGAATATGATCTGGCCAATGAACTTTAAAGACATGAATTTAATAAGCCTTATGCTTCCTAGTAAATAAATCAACAGTAAATAACAACTAGCAAATGTAAAGATTGACACAATAGATTTTTTATTAAAGTTTGGATCCAATGATCCTACGTCTCTGTTAAGGAAACCCCAAAAGATCGGGTCTCTTTCAACCCTAATCCTCACTGAGCGCTCACCACTGTAAGCCTTGGTTTTCCACTAGGTTACCTCTCTGAAGCCGAGATGAGGCCGTGTACAAACTTGTCCGGTCACCCACAATCCTTGGGTACTCGTGGATCGACGCCTAGCCGTCTAGGAGGGATTACCTCCAAGAGTAATAAATCCGTTGATGTGATTCAAAGCCGTGTGCTCAAGATTTCTCACGAAGAATAAAATACACACAAAACACCATAACTCCCAAGAGGATGGATCAACAAAGAACTCTAGGAGATTAGAGAATAACTCTTAATCCAACTCTCAAAGATCAAACAAGATCAAGAACTAGGATGAGAGGAAGAGAGAAATATGGCAAGGCTGCTAGGGTTTTGGAAAACATGCCCTGATTATGGGAGAGGGAAGGTATTTATACCCATGTCTCAAAACTAGCCGTTAGAGCAAAAAATCATGCACTGTTCATCCGGATGATCCGGACTTAATCGGATGTTCTAGATTAAAAAATAATTAAAATAGAATAGTTGTTTTAGATAGTCTGGCTTTCAACCGGATATTCTGGGCCAAAATTAAAATCCAAACAGAGAGGGATTTTTGGATCATCCGACCAAGGTCCGGATGCTTCGAACCATGGAATAAAATCCAACAGAGAGCGATTTTCAGATCACCCGACCAAAGTCTGGATGTTCTGACTCACAAAATAAATTCAACAGAACAATATTTTTGGATCATCCGGATAGCTCCGGATGTTCTGGACTTCAAAGAAAATCTAAATAGAAACATGTTTTTGGATTATTTGGCTTTAACCTAGATACTCCGAAGTGCAAATTAAATTCAACAGAATCAATTTTTCAGATACTCCAGACATATCCGAATTATCCGGCTTTGTTGAAAAACCAAATCCAACTTAGAAAAAATACAAAAACTTTCTAAGAAAATTTTTCTTTGAGCACTTAGTTTTGGAATACAACTCAACGCATCCCTCTTGATAGTATGGCTTATCTAGACTCAAGATTATATAAAATATAAGCAATTTGCACATTTGAGCCTAAATAGAACTAAAGAAGGTGATTTCTCCAAACTTAATTGAAATGCAAAGCCACTTTGATTTTTGATATCTGTATTCATCTCAGCAACCATGTTAGTAGCATTTGATCGCTATTATCATTAATACACCAAAACAAATTAGGAGCCTAGATGCATCAAGATGCACTTTTAATCAATGAGTACATGACTCATTCATGAGACTTGCAATATTACTATTTCTAAATGATCCCTGATCAAATGTAAGTCATATGTGGAATAGACATGACTAAGATCGATATGTATATTGATAGATGATCATGACTTATGGATCATGGGTATAGAGATACCAAATCAATAACATGAAAGTATGTTAGAAAACATATGTTTGATAGACCTACTATGAGACATTGTTGAGATTTCATGTGTCATCAGTTGGTCTCAGTAGTGTTTATGTAAAGTCCTTAGATCTAAGATCATCATAGTTCTCAACATACGTAGTAACTTACTTTAAATCTACCAAACGCTACTCTATAACTGGATAGTTATAAAAGTAGTCTTCGGATATGCTATGAAACATGTAGTAGGATGTGAGTGATTAAGATAGAATTTGCTCCTCCTTATTGGAGAGATATCTCTAGGCCCCTCGATGTAATGGATTATGAAAGTACGTGGCTATGCCGATGTGATTAAGGAGTTAATCACAAGTTATAATTCAATACAGAGATTGAGATATTGATAAGATGACACAAGTCTCACTTTCTGCTCAATCAATATCATGAGGCAAATGGATTTGTATATGAGAACATTATAGGTTCAACCGATATGATCTTTACGTATACTTAGGTTAATATGTCTTACTAGAGGCCGCTATTAACGAAGTACTAGAAAGGAGTTTTCATATGTTAACCTATAGGATCACGCACACTTAACGGGTAGGAACATCTTATTCGAATCGAGCTCAGTTTGGATAGAGATCTAAGCAGATCAGATAGGGATCTGAGTAGAGTCCTGGTAGGCCCAAGAGGGCCCAAGCTAAGACATCTATATATATGAAGGGCGAGGGACTCATGCATGTTATTGCTCATCGAGCGTGCTAATCTGTTAGCCACCACGAGCAAACCCTAGCCGTCTTCTCTCCCGAGCCCGACCACCCCGCCGACCACTCGAGTGCTAGTACACTACCGATTAGCATTCCATCCCAAGATGTGTGGACACCAATAGAGGCGTTGCTATACTGCTTCGCTAATCGAATCGGCCTTCTCATTAGCATCAGCGTCACTGATTGGACAGGAGGTTGGATGAGGACTTCTCGATAGGATCGACTGCCTCCCGACCAGGCTCATCGGCTCCTGACCACATCGGCACACGCGTGTTGGATCGGCTGGCTTGTCCAACACCTCTTTCGCTGCTCTACACTTCAAGTGGTAACAATCTATGGTCCCTCTCTAGCAAGATTTCCTAGTGTGCATAGTAGAAAAAGTTTTGTTTTTAGCTATGGTAGTATCTGTGTTCCCCAACAGTCGAGTCCTAGCTACCATACCTTCCCTATTTTTCATGTACTCAATGTCATGTTCTAACATAAGCTGGCTACTAAATAAGAACAAGCATGCAAGTGGACTATCGTATTACACTCATCTGTGACAAGTTATAACTCATAACTAGCACCTATCATAGATGATACGTAATCTATGACGGATCATAATGATGAACCGACACAGATGACAGGTGTTATCTGTTAAAGGTTGAATATTATAACTTTTGCAATGGGTATACTTTATGGCCGATCACAAATGATGAATCATCTATGATGGGTCATCCTTAGTGGGCCCCATGGCCTTATCTTAGACGGTCAATTTTATAAACCATCGGAGATATTGTCATCTTAGACGACTTACCATTACTCGTCATAGATAACCCATCATAGATAGATAGTTCTAACATAGTGCAAGATTGTTGCTGCTCATCAAGTGCACACATGATACATCTATCCTGCTAAAAATCTTTCTCTAGGACATGTCATATCTTTGAAGCTAGGGATGGCAATGGTCCCTGTTCTCCAATCTCGGTGGGGATTTCCTCCATTAGTGGACGAGTATGGGGGAAATCTTTTCCCTGTGAGGGAAGAAACAAGGAAAATCCCTCCCCATCGGGTCTAATGGGGACAAGGATGTTCCACCATTATCCATTCATGTTCCCTGCCAGACCCAACCAAACACCTAACCTGATAACCTAGCAATCAACCACATCATCATAGCGCCACTCCTACAATCGATCATCGCCTCCAACAGCCCTCACCATAGTTGCTGACACCCATGCACCCTTCCTCGCCGCTGCCTAGGTGCCCCACTGATGCAAGTTGTTATCCGATCTTTCGATAGGTTCGATTTGGTGATGTGTGGATGTTGACGTTTTGAGGCTGCCAATCAGTCGAACTTCACCTCACAATCGCTACACTCGTACGTGTAGTCGTTATCAACCACACTCGTTCTCATGTAGTTGACCTAACCACAAGGGTTATTGCTCCTATAAACAATCAAATAAATTCACAAGAACAAGAAAGAACACAATCTAAAATTGCAGATGGAAAGTTTAGCACAAAGTTGGGGTTTGACAAACCGATCTAGCGGTGAAACTATAAAGTGATAGATTAATCTAAGCAAAACCTAAACTCTAGAAGTGGTGACAACTGGGTATTTATAAGCTAGGGGCATGGAGGTCAGCCAAAACATGGGCCAACCGAACAGGACTCGTGACAAGGCCTAAAGCCTAATCTGACTTAGATTGAAAAAATAACTCGACTTGTTTTGATGATTCTAGACAGCTCATATGGAATTTTGACATGAAATCAAAATCATTTGAAAGTAGACTTCATAGGATTTCTAACAAGTACTTGTATGCCTCAAAACTCCTTCTGGATTAAAAGTTATGACCGTTTGAAGTTGATGTTGTCTCCTAGTCCAAAACTAAATTGGATTTGGGATAGGATTCTGCATATACTTGTTAGCTCCTCTTCTATAATTGGGTTCTTACACTATTCTCCATGGTCTTCTCTAAGGTTTCTAATGCCAATCAAATCATCACAATGATTAACTATTATTCCATTCTTAGAAATATTTCTACGAAGACATAGGAAGGCATTCACCTGATGTCTAAGTTGTCATGCATGTGCATGAGTCATCGGTCCTTGTATCCTTGGCTCATATTCATGAGAGGTTTGTATGTGTGTATCGATAGAAGTGATGTCCTCATTACTCTTCCCATAGAGCCATAGCGCCACTCCTGTTATTGCTTGTCGCACCCCCCTAATACCCTCTGTTGCCACCACATCCAAGGCTCCAGACACCGCCCCTGAAAACCACTGCCGTTATCGCCATCTAGACATGGCCTCCTGTCGCCCCTACTTAGTTGCACTCCTGCTGCCGCTACACAGGCATTCTTCCCCACCATCACCACTATGCAAGCAAGCCTCATGTCACCACCGTCGTCTGGATTCAGCACCTGCCATCGCTTGGCTTTGGCCCTCATCGCCGCCAACACCTAGGGATGCCCCCATCACCACTCAAGCACACCCCTAGTCCTTTTGTTAGCGGGGTGGAGATGGGGAAAAATTGTCCCCGAGGCTGGGGCCGAAGATGGAAAATGGGGAAAATTGCTTCATCGATCGGAGATGGATACGGGAAGACGGAACCCCCTCCATGCTGGAGAGTGTCCCTCTTGTCATCCCTATTTGAAGCAAAGGCCTAGGGTGGATGAGCCTGCCTCTATGGAGCAACAGGTTAGGGACTCTTTAGAGAGTTCTAGTGAGTTGAAGTCAAATAAAACAAGGTTAAATTCTTAATTTTTTAAGAGTGAAACACTTGGATTTATCTGCTTGAGAAAATATATAAAAATTATGGGCTATATTTTTTCTAGTTCCATAACAGTGGATTTATTTTAGATTTGGAGGTCTAAAAAAATCGTAGGTGACTAGAGAAAGGCTGCTCATGCTGATCTGTTCTTGCTTAGTGGTTGCTGACCCAACGTTTTGAGCTCGAGGGTCTTATCATCAAATCATCATGCCGAGGGCATATATCACTACAGGAAAACTCATATTCGCCGAGTGTCAAAAACTTTGCCGAGTGTATTATTTTGGGCAATCGACAAAGACAGGTTTGCCGAGTGTTTTTTAAAACACACTCGGCAAACTTTAAACACTCGACGAATAAATTATTTGCCGAGTGCCCCACGAAAATACACTCGGCAAAGATGGGTACTAACGGACGTCCCGACGGCATGTTCGGGTGGGCAAAAAAAAATTTCGGGTTTGCCAAAAAAACACTCAGCAAACCTAAAAGAGCCATTATTTTTTGTGAATGAATGTGTCGAGTCTATGTGATATTTCCAACATAGTTTGAGCTTGAAACTTTTTCTACACTCAAAATACAATATATATTATTCCATGTAAAAATTTTGTATTTTTATAGGTATGTTTGCTATTTTTAATTTATTAATCGTGTTTCTAGGATTTAACTTGAAATAGGTGAAATTTGAACTGCAAGTGCCTAAAATAATGAACTAAAAATTATAGAAAAATCATATTCATGTTTTTGAGTCCATGTTGAGTTTTTATGCACTAAATTGAAAGAAAATTTGAAAATATAGGCTGCGACACTCGATCGGCAACTTGGAGTTTAATAATTTTTAATTCTAAAAAAATCAAATGAAGTCTGAAAAATACGAGACTTGTCATGGTGTTATAATATGATATATAGATACTGTGATAAAAATTTAAAAATATTTCAAGAAAGTTGTCACGTACGATATTAAGAAACCGGAGATTCTCCGATGAGGAATTGGGGATTAGAGAAAAAAATGTATTAGGTTTAAAAGCAAATCAATGGTTAAAATTTGGTTTGAATTTGAAACTTTTTTACAATCAAAATACAACATACCTTATCTCATGTAAAAATTTGATTCATTAAGTGTGTTTCTAGGATTTATATTGAAAAAGGTTAAATTTAAACTTCAAGTGCATGAAATAATGAATCAAAATTTGTAGAAAAATCATATTCATGTTTTTCAGCCCATTTTTAGGCCTTAACCACTAAATGGAAAGAATTTTTGAAAAATCTAGGTTACGACACTCAATCGACAATATAGAGCTTAATGGTTTTTTATTCTAAAAAAATCAAATAAAGTTTGAGAAACACGAGACCTGTCATGGTGTTATAAAATGATACATAGATACTGTGATAAAAATTTAAAAATGTTTTGAGAAAATTGTCGCGTGGGATGTTAAGAAACCGGGGATTCTCCGAGGAGGAATTAGGGTTTAGAGAATGAATGAGTTAGGTTTAAAGACAAATCGAGGGTTAAATTTTTGTTTGAACTTGAAAACTTTTCTATGATCAAAATGAAACATAACTTATCTCATGTAAAAAATTGGTAATTTTTTGGGTCAGATTACTATTTTTAATCCATCAGGTGTGTTTCTAGGATTTCAATTGAAATATATCAAATTTGAACTTCAAGTACATGAAATAATGAACTAAATTGTCCAAAAAATTTATATTCATGTTTTTAAGTTCATTTTTAGGCATTACCCACTAAATTTAAAAATGTTTCACAAAAACTATAAAGAAAAAAATGAAAATAAAAATTTAACAAAAATAATAAAAAAATCTTTGTCGAGTGTCAGAATTTAGACACTCGGCAAACTCGAGGGAGGGCGGGCTCCCAAAAATTTTTTGCTCGCGCACTTGACAAAAATTTGATGCAGCGCGCCCAAACCAGCACAACGTGCGCGCCAAAAAAAATTCACTTCATTTAAAACC
>KE372705.1:124342-134756 GCA_000418225.1 Zizania latifolia | reverse complement strand
CGCTTGACTCCTTGATGACGCACTCCACCATGACCAAATGGGGCAAGTTGTTGTCGATGGACTTCTGCATAATGGTAGAAATCTCCTTACCATCGCCAGACTTCTTCGGGGTGGTAGACATCTCCTTGTCGCTCTCTTGAACCTTGCTCTGATATCAAATGTTAAAACTGACCAAGGATCAAACTCACACGAGAACACAACACAAAAGAGAGCAGAGTTGAGTGCACACACACAAGAAATTTCTAGCGGCAAACACCAGTCAGCGACGCATGCTTTTCTGCTGCTACTGGCTCACTCAAATGAACTAATGACTACACGGCTTTTGTATCCTCACGTACATGCACATAGTTAACAGCCCAGCTGGATCACACGCACGACCACAAGCCATGATCTGCACGTCTCACGCACAAGAATCGCTCCTCCGAGCTGACCATGAGCCACGCCACAATGTGCTCCACTAATCCTGCATGCAACTAGCTAATTGGCTGCTAATCCTATTCAGTCAGTTGCTACTTGTGCTGCAACACATGCATTGCTGATCACCAGTACTAACTAATACAAAAACATGGACTAACCATAGCCTACATGACACACACATACGTGAACATATCACTTGCCTATCTACATGCAACTCATGAAAGACTAAAGGCAGTATGCAAATCATGATTAGTGCCAATAGATCATTAGTTATCAAGTAGTAATTAGTTGCACACATGGACATTGAGGAGTGGCCTAGTTAGTTGCATGCATGTTGGCACGTTCAGGCGTGGTTGTCTGGTTCCTTTGGATCACATGCGTGAGTGGGCGTGAGTACTACATGAGTATGTAGCTCGTGCAGAAGTGATTTGCATGCGAATGGCTTGTGAGCAAGAAACCCGATTAAGTTTGTTACTTATCAAGTGGTTTAGCTAGTATTTAAGAGTTGTGCAATACAGAAAGCAGAAAGGTGTGCGTCGTTGGCTGCTATTCGTTGCCAAAGTCTCTCGTGTATGTTGTGTTCATACCTCGCCTGAGTTTGATCCTTGTCTAGTTCCAACATCTGATGGCACTAAGACTATGTCAGAGGATGTCAACACAACTCAAAATGATAACAGAGCAATATCGGTGAGGATTCCATCACGAGGAGCTCCAAGAAGGTGAATTGCATCTGAGGATGGCACTGGTACTATGTCCAAAAGCATGGATTTTGCTAAGAAAGATAGAAGATCATTAACCATGTCAATACCATGACGTGGAATGTCACCTAGAAGAATAGCACGATCTGGCATTATTGATATGTCAAAGAGCATGGATTTTTCTGAGAAATGTAATGGATCAATATGTTAGCCAGTTGTACTTACCATGCATGGAGGTCGATTCACTGTCGTGTATTAGACGTTCATTGCCTTGTATTAGCTGCATCACCTGCCATATTTTAGCTGCTCCCTTGCTGTGTATAGCACTGCCGCATACTACTATGATTCCTTACCGCACATAGTACAAGCGCTGGTGTATATATATGAGCAGCTGCGGCAGCCAATAACATCAATAAAGCTTGAGTCTTCTTATGTCCCTCTCGTTCTCTCGTTCTCACATCATATTAGATTTCTCTCTGTCTCACGCTTCGGCATCGTGATCTCTCCCCGGTCGGCCATGTCGTCCACCTCTGCTCTCCCCTCTAAGGTGGACATCAACTCCATGGTGGATGCCGTCGCCAACGCTATTTGCGACTCGTTCCATCCACCCACCGGCCTCGACTCCGACTAAGCTACTGCGACCGCAACCACCGACGAGGCGCAACTCATGCATCCTTTGCCACGCACGGTCCTCACCACCTTGGCCGTGTGCCCCTTCCCTATAGTGCCCACGACAGCCAATGGCTCGGTGGTCGACAGCACCGCTGCTGTCGCCTCTTCTCCACCTGTGGCGCCCACCGTCTCCGTGTCGACGCCTACGTCGTTACTCAAGCCGGCCTCCCTCGCCACCTTCTTTAACTCTATGCGTCTTCCCATCAACACACCGACCGACGTCTCTGGCCCCGTCGCTACCAGCAGTGGTGCTCCTCTGGCTCTCAACAGCCGGTATCCTATCCTCCACCCACCCTCCCAACCCCGCCTCTCCCTCACATCATAGCTGGTAATAGTTTCACTATCCATGTTTCTTCTCTAGGGCAATCACACATACACCATCCTTTCCGCATTTTTACTCTTCATAATATCCTTTGTTCTCCTCATATTATTAAAAACTTGATTTCTGTTCGTCGTTTTGTCATTGACAATTGGTGCTCGGTTGAGTTTGACCCATTTGGCTTTTCTATGAAGAATCTTCGCACCAGGACCATGATCACCAGATCCAATAGCTTCGGTCCCCTCTACCCTTTTAATCACGACCATCCTTCACCGCCAACCATCGCCCTCACTACTGACACCACTGACGTTCTCTGGCATCGTCGTCTTGGTCACATTGGCCATGACGCACTAGCTCGTCTTGCCACCGTTGTTCCCATCACTAAATAAGGACTCACTGGGGTCTGTCATGCTTGCCAACTTGGTCGACATGTCTACCTCCCTTTCACCAGTTCTTTTAGTAGGGCTTCAGCAAATTTTGAGTTAATTTATTGTGATCTATGAACCTCTCCTATCATTAGTGTCTCGAGTTTTAAATACTATCTTGTCATTCATGATGACTGTTCTCACTATGTGTGAACTTTTCCACTTCGCTTTAAATCTGACACCTTTAGCACTCTATCATATTTTTTTCGCTTATGTTCAAACTCAATTTGCTACCACCATTCGTAACATTCTGTGCGATAATGGCCATGAGTTTGACAACTCCGTCGCCCACACCTTCTTTCTCACCAATGGTGTTCACCTCCGCATGTCATGTCCTCACACTTCTCCCCAAAATGGCAAGGCCGAGCGCATTCTTCGTTCACTCAACAACATAGTTTGCTCCCTTCTTTTCCAAGCCAGCCTTTTAGGTTCCTTCTGGGTAGAAGCTCTACACACTGTCACCCACCTCATTAACCGACACCCAACCAAGACACTAGCCAAACACACACCCTACTTTGCCTTATATGGAGTCCACCCCTCATACAACCACCTTCGTGTCTTCGGATGCAAATGCTACCCCAATCTCTTCGCCACTGCTCCACATAAGCTTGCCCCATGTTCTACGATGTGTGTTTTTCTTGGCTATCCTCTCCACCACAAAGGGTATCAGTGTCTTGATCCTATCACTAATAGGGTCATTATCTCAAGGCATGTTTTATTTAATGAGCACTTATTTTAATTTGCCGAGATTTCTACTAACTCTGCTAATGATCTCAAGTTTCTGGAGGATTTTTTGGCTCCTTTACAGGATTCCACTGGTGCTCACCACTGGCCCTCCACTGGAACTAGGCTTTCGGCTCCTGAGGTTGCTTCGCTGACTCCTGCTCCAGGCTTGCTGGCCCCCACTACTGGACCACCTTCCCCAAGCCGCTTGGTGCCCACCACTAGGCCAGCGTCCCTAGGCCGGCTAGTGCCTGGCACTGAAGCTTCATCGCCTTCGCTCGTCCGCACTAACTCATTGACTCAACCAACCTCCGCCCTAGACGTGTGGTGGCCTAGGCCATTGTTGCCACTTCTGCTGCACGTCGTCGTGCCGACGTGCCCTCTATCGGCCTGCTAGTCGAGCGTCCCTACTCCACCTTCACACCTCGGTGCCTCGTCTGTTGTCAATGACCACCAGATGATGACCCACGGTAAGCTAGGCATCCACAAGGACGTCACCAAGATGAACCTCCACACCACCACCCTCTCACCAGTCCACCTCACCTATCGAGCTGCCTTGGCCGATCCACACTGATGAACGGCAATGGAGGGGAGTTCAATTCTCTCCTCGCTAACAACACATGGGACCTTATCCCGCAACCCCCCGGCACCAACATCGTCATCGACAAGTGGATCTTCAAACATAAATTCCATGCCGACGGCTCCCTTGAACGCTACAAGGCTTGTTGGGTTTTGCGTGGATTCACGCAACACCCCAGCATCGACTACGACAAGACCTTCAACCCGGTCATGAAGCCCGCCACCATTCGCACTGTCCTCAGCTTGGCAGTCTCTTAGGATTGGCCGGTCCATCAGCTCAACGTGAAGAATGCATTCCTCCATGGCACTCTTGCGAAGACTGTCCACTGCATTCAGCCGCCGGGGTTTGTCAACCCCTCTCACCCTAATATGGTGTGTCTCCTCCGAAAGTCACTGTATGAACTAAAGCAGGCGCCCTGTGCTTGGTACACCCGGTTTGTCTCCTTTTTGCTCGCTCTTGGATTCAGTGAGGCACAGTCAGACAATTCCCTCTTCATCCTTCGACGCGGCTCTGACATAGTGTACCTCTTACTTTATGTTGATGACATTGTGCTCACCGCTTCTTCTAGCAGGCTGCTTCAGTGGACCATCTTCTCACTGTAGAGTGAGTTCTCTATGAAGGATCTCAGGGCTCTTCATCACTTCCTCGGCATCAGTGTGTCTCGAAAGTCGATTAGTATGTTCCTTAGTTAGAGACAGTATTGCCTCGACATCCTCAATCGTGCTAGCATGTCCGACTGCAAGCCGTGCAACACTCCAGTGGACACTTGTGCCAAGCTCCCTGCGAGTATAGGAGCTCCTGTTGCTGATCCCACTAGCTTTCAAAGTCTCACTGGCGCCCTCCAGTACCTCACCTTCACACGGCCGGACATCTCCTATGATGTTTAGTAGATCTGTCTTCATAAGCATGATCCCCGAGAGCCTTATCTTGCTGCTCTGAAGCGGATCCTACGCTATATTCAAGGTACATTGGATATGGGGGTCCACTTTCAGCGCTCCTCTTCTGTAGACTTGGTGGTGTACTCTGATGCAAACTGGGCAAGATGTCCCGACACTCGACGTTCTACCTCCGGGTATGCTGTCTTTCTTGGCAACAACTTGGTGTCCTGGTCATCTAAAAAATAGCACACGGTCTCCCGCTCCAGTGCCGAGACTGAATATCGTGCCATTGCCAATGCAGTTGTCAAGGTCACCTGGCTCCGTCAACTTCTTCATGAGCTTCATTCGCCTCTAGCCAAGGCTTCGCTCGTGTATTGTGATAACATCAGTGCGGTCTACCTCTCTTCCAACCCAGTCCAGCATCAACGGGTGAAGCGTGTTGAAATCGATCTTCACTTCGTTCGGGAGAAGGTCATCGTGGGTGCTATACGTGTTCTCCACGTGCCCACATCGTCGCAATTTGCTGACATCTTCACCAAGGGGCTTCCAACACCGGTCTTCACCGAGTTTTGCTCTAATCTCAACGTCCACGAGCTTGCCGCTACGATTGTGGGGGAGTTAGCTAGCTGTACTTGCCATGCATGGAGGCCGATTCACTGCTGTGTATTAGCAGCTCATTGTCGTGTATAGCACTGCCGCATACTACTATGATTCCTTACCGCACATAGTATAGGCGCTGGTGTGTATATATATATGAGCTTGAGTCTTCTTCTCTCGCTCTCGTTCTCTCGTTCTCACACAATATCTTTAATAGCTCCATCACGATTGGTTTTTGCAAGAAGAATACTGGGACCTGACGGTGCTAATGCCATGCCAAGAAGCATGGATCTGACTGACAAAATCAAACAACCAATCTCTTCAACTGCCCAATCATGTAGAGTATCGCCAAGGAAAATGCCTCTTGCTGATAGCAGAGCTAAAGGCACTGATCTTTTGCCACGTGATGTTAGGAGTCCAGTCTTCCCATGGAAATGAAAGCCAAGAGGAGAAAGTTGGTTCAAGCGTAGACACACCTTCAAATGATTTAGAAAAATCTGCACCTCCGAAACGATTGGCCGGAACATTATCTTCGCCATCACAAGGTCTAATACGCCCTTCATCACCAACAAAGGCTTCGTCAACATCATCTTTTGCCCCTAGGAGGATGCCAAGCCCATTGAGGACTAGACCTTCAACACTTGTCTCACCATGTAGTCCTGCCAGATCTGATTCTGCCTCTTCAATTCTTAGCTACATGGTGATGTGACAAAAGGGAAGAAAAGCCCAGGCCACATGGAAGACGCCCATCAGTTGCGCCTCCTATATAACAGGAGCCTGTAGTGGCGCTCTACAAATGCTTATGTAGATGAAATGCTATCAGTTTAGAACATGAGTGCTGAGGTAAATTCTGTAGCATCACTTCTTGCCATTTTCACTTATGATAGTATCATCATTCATTTCCCAGTAATCATAGAATTTTATTTTGACATGCCATGCTAGGAGGTTTGAGTAAATGACATACTATTGCTTTGTCTAAATCAAGTTCCTCTTGATTGATTCATTTGAAGCAGACTATGCTCTACAGTGTATGGGATGCTAACTTGAGACTCTGCAATTCTATGGTTGAAAAGGAGTTATGTTCAAAGGCTACGACAGGAGGTCAAATTAGGAGCCGTGTTGAAAGAGCAAGTTATCCATTAGTGCTAACATTTAGGTATTGTCCGGTCAGGCAGCACAGGTTTGATTTGAAACCCACGGTTACCTATGGGTTTACCCGATACCCGATTATCGTTATTTTTGCTTTAAAATCTGCTTCTGCTTCAACTTTAGATTTTGCTTCAAATTCTGCTTCATCTTCTGCAATTCTATGGGTTTTTCATCAAGAGTTTTGAATACCTGATGGATTCAGGCATTAGTTTAATTTGAAATCCACAGATATTTTACTAATTTACTTCATCAACGAATGTTTACTGAACTACAGGTTTTAGACCCGTCAATGCACCATGATAGGCAGGGCCTTACCCTCCTTTAGACTTCTGTGTTTAATACAGCTCTAACTCTAAGATTTATGCTATATCTAGGGTTTGCATAGTATAATAAAATAGTTTAAACTTTTATTTTTAGTCTAAAATAAAAACTAGATTACTTAACTAAATACATCAACCCATTCAGCTCCTGATCCAGTATTTGTTAGAGCTAGGTTGAACCCGCTCTAAACAATTATAAATCTAAAGCTATGTAAAACAAAACATGTATCATTCATAACAATGATGCTCATGGATGAGCAGTTCGTTTTAGTTTAAAAAATATTTGGTCCTGTGGTGGTCGTCATGCTACTAGCATGAAGGAGCTTTTAGTAGCTCGGTACTATATACTTTACAAAATGTCCAGTTGGAACTTGAAAATTAGCACAAAAAAAAAAGATTCTTGATTCGAGATAATCAGTTCACACTAGGTAGGAAAAAAATCGCACAGCACCCTCTTATCTGCAGCATTTGATAGGTAGATACAGTTAATCTTATCTGCAGCATTGCTAGGAACAAGGAAACGCCCAAACAAAACCGTGTAATCAATAATATCAACTACGCTGTGCTGGGCGACAGAAGAAACCTTATGTCCTTATGTATCATCGCTACTGGTACTGATTCATACTTCCAATCGCACGATTAACAGCCAACTTCATCTGAGCAATTCAAGACGATAATGGCTCTGGAAGTATCATTCTGGAACGATGGAATGACAGCTTCCAACATCTTGACATCATAAATCCTTCTTCTGTCTGACCGTCTGGACAATGATGGACTCTACATGGTTGGTGCTACAGCAGCACCAGCCTTGCATTTACAAGAACGGCAGCAACTGCATTAACCGTACCTGCATGGCATCAGGACAAGTATATTACTACAAGTGATGAAATGGTAAGACCGTTATCAAGGTTAAAATGTTGGACGTGCTACACCTCTAACCATGAGTTTTAGTTTTCTTAGGGGAATATAGAATCATGAAGTACTGAAACATTTAAGAACATCAAGCTATATTACACATATGTCAGATTGGCAAGGTCCCGAGATGGCTGTTTGCTGCTAAAACATCATGTTATGTGTTATATGCAACAAAACAGGTGTTTACATATAATCTGAACTCTGAAGCAAAAGGTATAGCCAAAATTACATGGAGGAAAATTAGAACGGTTAAATCGCATACCAAGGATTTTCTTAAAGGCTATACAAGGAGTTCAGGTTGTGTGGAAATAGTCACGTACTAACATCTATTAGTCTAGTCTATTGCAGTATGACATGTTTCTCTGGAATCAGCATTGTGTCCTACACAGGATTGCTTGTTTCCTTGTGGGCTTAAGGAACAATTATGCAGACTACAATTGACATTTTGCATTGCATGATACGATGGGATCATTTGGTGCATGTTCCATAAGTTTTTGCTTCTCAATGCATAACTTCAGAGACTACCATTAGGAAGTTATAAGGTTCAAATGCATGTCTGTATGTTTTGTTTTATGACCGGTTGAAATGCATACCTTACCAAATCAAAGAAGACATCCTAAGACTTTACAGTTCAATCAAACATTTGCTGAAACTTCTGCCTCAGACTCCTTGCTTTCCTCCAGTTGTTCTGCCTCAGACTCCTTGCTTTCCTCCAGTTGTTCTGGGACAGCCTCACCCTCCTCCGGTTCATCCTCTGATTGGTCACTGTCTTCCGTCACAGTATCCTTTTTGTTGAGCTCATCCTGTTCTTTTTGTATAGCTGCCTTATTGGGCACAAGAACCACATATATATTCCGTTCTGCAAAATTTTTACTTTCTTCTGTCGCTAGCTGAAATATGGCAAACAAAATTAAAATACTGTCTACCTGGTTCCACTGAATTGAATAACAATAAGTACTATGGCTAAAAATGGAAACAAAGATCATTTAAGACGAATGAAATCATTTGCAAGCAACAAAAGGCAGATTTCCGTTCTTAGTTCCATGAAGGAAACCAAAGTTAATCTTAATTACCTCACCGACAGCATTTTGGAACCGCCTAATAAGTTCGATAGCTTGTTTTTTATACAAATTTTCCCGGCCTTTCAAGTTCACCATTATCTTAACCTGAAAGATTAATCAAGTGATAAGTCACTCTGTTACACTGCCTAAAAAAAGGAAGCAAAACGAAAATTATTCTTATCACCTTGTCACCAGCTTTAAGAAACTTCCTTGCAGCTTTAAGCCTCACACTGTAATCATGAATGTCAATGTTGTACCTGACAAAAAAATAGAAAGAGAGAGCCCAACATCACCACCTCAGGTCATAAACATATACTCCAGTTATTATGGAGGAGTCTTCTGATGCCATGACACAAAGAAATCAATGTTAATGACAACACAATTTGCATCGCTCTATTTTGTGAAATAGCTCAGGCGCAGCAGGCAACTTTATTCATTATTCAAGCAGTTCCAGAGTGTAAACTCGATTCAATCATTTTCTCCAAGAGCATACAATAATGAAGAAGGGAAGGCGCATAACCTAATGATCGGAATAAAAATGGCACTAATTCGCTCATGTAATTTGCTAAAAGAAATGGTGATCCATACCCCATTTTCAGCTCTTTCAAGCCCATGCGTTTTGCTGCAGATAAAAAAATCATCACATTTACATTATTATCAACAATGCCTGCAGATAAAACCTCAGGTTAGAAAAAATACCAACAGATCTTTTCTGCTGAGTTCTTTTCTTCTTCTGTTGTTCATACCTGTGCTTCCTGTTCAAAATAATAAAAAATGCACTCAAACAATTATCCTAGAGGGAAGATATCTGAATGTGCATAACAGGAGACCATGCATGACAGTATGACACTATGCCAGTGACCCAGAGCAAAAGGGATAAGCCTGCTAGCACAAAAGTTAATTCAGCAATCCATCAAATACGGCTGTCTGCCATTATAATGGACAACAACATAATGGGGGCCAAGCCTGTTAGTCTGGTATAATGACCAGGTTCCATGGTAGAAATGTGACAATGAGGGGAGGCAGGGATTCAAAGCAGACAGGGTAGGAGTAGCAGGACAGTGATATGTTACACTGAATAATCATTGAGTTCATTCCCGAATAATCATTGAGTTAATAATCAATTTTCTTATGGCTTGCACCTTTGACACCATCTATTTTCTTATGGATTTCACAATATATTGTGTTGTTTACAAATTAAAAAATATATATCTAAAACGAATTTCACAGTAACATAGTTCCACATTGAAAAATCTGATGATATAAACTAAAAATTGCCTGTCCCAAAACACAGGTTGGTGTGGTGTTAATTGCAACATACTTGTAGTCTTTCTCTTTAAATAGTCGGAGCACTGGAGGATCTCCATCTAGTGATAATATTGCCTGAAAGGAAAACAAAATCAGCAATAATTATTGGTGCAAAGTGCTGTTCGTAATAAATGCAACCTAAGTAAGATATGTCTTTTTAAGCATACAGGCAGCTTGTGAAGTTGCCACGCATAGATCTCACTTAGCAAGGGATAGAATCTGGTAACCACTGTTAACAGATTGGTTTACTTTAGAACAGTGGCGGAGCCAGAAAAAATCTTAGGGGGGGCTGGGGCTAGGGGCAGGGCATGGTCAGGGGCTCAGGCAGCCGGCACCGGATGGGGCGCTAGGC
>KE372705.1:111962-123257 GCA_000418225.1 Zizania latifolia | reverse complement strand
GAGCTGAAAACAGAGTACAGTACTGTCAGTACAGTGGTCGCTTGCTACCTTTGCAACACTGCCTATCTTGCCTTGGCCTGCACAGGTCCTTGAGAATTGAGATAGGCCCTGTGCCTCAGGCAAGGATTGTCAGCTGGAATTTTTTGGGACGACTGAGTCAGGGGCATGAAATCCTTGTTTTTTTATGCCCCTGGTAACACGGCCACGCGCGGCTGCACTGCACGAGGGAGAGAGCACGGAGGCCGGGGCCATGGATGCACTGCTGATTGCTGAAAACTAGTAGTGTCGTAGTGGTTAGCGCCGGAGAGTAGGGGGGGCGCGCGCCCCCCCAGCCCCCCTGCTGGCTCCGCCACTGCTTTAGAAGCAACTATTTGGTAGTCTAGCTTATTGGGTTAGGTAAAACTAGCAAGTTTTTCACCAGCACACGACAAAATTATGCTTTGTCCTATTGAAAAGTGAAGATTTTAAGTAATTCATTAATCCTTTAGCTAACAGTGTTGTACATGCACTTGGTCGTGAACAACTTTCTACTGCAATGCATATAATATGTTGGAAGAGTACGTTTTTTGCAGAGAAAAGACTAAACATATCAGACAATAGCATACCAGTATAAGATCATTTTCATCTGCAATTTGTACTGCTTCGCTTACAGATACCACACCAACCTGTAGGAGTGAACAATGAAGGGAATAATAACGAGATAAACATATAAGGGCAAAAGGACATAGATCGAGATCAATATCTGTGGCATACCATTATTTTCTGCTCATCCAACAGCCTTACAGTTGAAGACCTGACAATGGAAAGTAGCTTAGAATGTTTATATTAAAACGAAATGAACAAATCAGGTCAGTAGGTGCACCAAGTCCGTTTCTATTTTCTCCCAATAGAATGTTCCCTTCTATGCAACTGCTTGGGAGCAGCACATATAAGTACTTTGAGACACAGATTCTCCAATTCCATAGCACAAAAAATTAACCAGAAAACACTAAGATAACAGTTAGCGCGTGTGCCCGGGTAATCCACTCATGGAAGCTAAGCCTACGACTAAACACCAGACATAACCAGGAGAGAGAGACTTCCGTACTCGATTCGCTCGATGTCGAGGGCGGGGTCGTAGTCGGGGTCGGGGCCGCGGTCCCTCCTCCCCCATCCCCCGCCGCCACCGAACCCCTCTTCATCGTCCTCCTCGTCACTCTGGTAGGAGGACGAGTACCGCGCCACCACGACGAACCGCGGCCGCCTCCACAACCTGGCCAGGAACCGCGCCGAGGAGGAAGGGGCGGACGCATGGATACCGGTGGACCTACAAGGAACCCGGGTCACGGCCGGCGCGAAGGCGAGGCCGGCGGCGATGCCGACCATGGCCTCCGGCGGTGGTCGGGGTGGGTGGCCGCGGCGTGGCCTTATCTGCTCCGCTCCGGAGGTTTTTGCCACGATAAGTGGAACGAGTGGAAGGGGCACGCAGGTTGCCTCGGGGGCTCTGGCTAGACGACCAGCCTTTTACCAAATGAATCTTATCTCCTACGACATTATCATCGTAATCTCTTTTCATGGCCAACTACGTCAAGGGGTAGTTTGGCATTTCAGATATCTCTACCTGAGATTAGAGAGTGTTCATGTGATTATTGGGAAGAGAGACGTACACGTTCTAAACGAATGGACCCACCAACGTAGCTGTTATACTAAGATTATCGATTACATTTCAGTATCAGGCCAAATAGCCTATGTGTTATTTTTGTACTTAAAATGATACGGATGCAATTTGATATATCGGTCAATTCCAACTATTTAGATCAATTATGCTATCAGGTTAATACCAACTATATCGATGAATTTTGATATATGTGTTGTATGGTAATTAAACTACATTATGGATTATATTCATAAATATACGTGAGATGTGAATTTATTTATATATACATCATATTTAATCTTATTAGTATGTTTTTAAATAATAATATTGTATAAAATAAATTTATATTATTTTATTAAACTTCAGTGATATCATATACCGAAATATTCTATTCTGACAGCCATACAAAATGCATTTTGGAATGGAATTAATAACGTTGCGTTATACAACGGAGCCGAATTGGTCTCTGGTTTTGAACTGGGGTATGGGCCCAGAAGCTCAAACTGGCCTACTTTTGGGCCATAATGGACCGAGCAGTATGATGGGCCGTGGTATTTCAAGTAGGCTGCTGGGCTCTAGGCCCAGTAAGATCGTGATGGTTATGTGTATATAGGCCCAATAGTATTGCTAGCTCTGTCTATTCCAACGACTTGTTAGATAATTCAGATGTAATTGTCTTGTGCGTCTGGTAATTTGTGGTGTATTATTACGGGATTAATTGTATTTTTATATTAAAGTTAAATGGATTTTATATTTTTTAACAACATTCAATGTTTAATAATTGGGTTCTTCAATTTTTAATAATTAAGTTTGGAGGTCACATATGGATAAAAATATAAAAATGTAAAATTAGCAAAAGTGTTACTTATTAATAATAAAATAATATGGTAAGTAAGTTGATAGAAATAAAGTTTAGAAGGAATAACATGCATGGAAAAGGCCATTTTCTCTTTATGGTGCATTCTTCTAATAGAATTGATAATGTTTGTTGATTTGTTGATTTAGAAAAATAAATTACTATTTTTGATGATCATATTTTGAGCATAATTGCAATTAGTAAATTGCATCCATATTTTTCGCCTTCTCCACTCCATGTTGGCGCATCGCCTCTCCTCCAGCACGTATGTTATACTCCCTCCGTCTCAAAATACAACCATTTCTACTGTTTAAATTTTGTCTCAAATATTACACCTTCTATAATTTCTCCCCTAAATTTTCCTATTTCTATTCCTGAAGTACTAGTTGCATGTAGTACTAGTTGTTTTATATTTATGAGAGATAGTTTATGTTTTTTTCATTGTATCTTAATAAACATGCTAAAGTTTAGAAATAGCTATAATTTAGGATGGATGGAGTATAAATTATGGTTTTATCATTTCATATTATTCGTTTTTAGAACGATTTTATCCGTTCTAGTTTCTATTCTACTAGTTAAGATGATAATAAAAATCCATTTTAATCTTCGGATGAAAGTGCAAATTGTTGACACTGAATGCATGATAAAATTTCACCCTTTTTCAAGATCTAGTACCGCGCGTGCTTGCATCCATGTGGATTGTCTGCTCCAGCTCAAACTGCAGTCTTATCCCGAGATGAATGCGAGCATGTGATGTGGGCACCCTGCGCCCTGTGCATCTGATCTGAATGGGTTGCAAGTTTCAGGCTTTCAGAAGCAATAACACCGAGCGTACTTGCATCACCCATGCTCTCCGTTTCTCTCAACAACGCAGTGATTTCAATAAAGCACTGGTAATGGTACTGATTGCTATAAAGCTCCGTTTGCATGCCTAATCGATCAGTGAGTCTTTTAATTTCTTCTGTTGCTATTATGCTATCATATCATGGAACGGGAGACCTCAGGAAGTCAGCAGTGATGTAGCTTTTGCTGGTTTGGGGGGTTTCAGATACGTATTCTTCGTCAGTTTCAATTTCAGCTTCAGCATCCGAATAGAAGTATAGAATAGGCTCTAGTAGTCTAGTGTTGTGTACAGAAAAATGTACGAACTGTCACTGCAACGTGGACCCCGTCGACCTGCACAAATCGCCCAGGCCCCTTAATAGTCGTAAGATTAACGTATGATTCACTACACACGTATCACTACGGTCCACTGATTCGCCTGTTACGAGCACTCCCCCGGCGAAACCCATTTTCTATTCGGCGAGGCAAAGCCTTTTTTCCGCTCGGCGAAGAGTTCGCCAAGTACCACACTTAGTGAATCCGTTATCGATAAACAGGATTTTGCTGAGTGTTTTTTATCAAGCAATCAGTGAACCCTTCGCTGAGTGCCATGTCAGCTTCGTCGAGTGTCCGACGTGACACTTGACACAAAAAAGATGCTATCGGCACCCACGTCCTGACGGTGGCTTCGCCAAGTGTCACGCCGGGTACTCGGCGAAGCGACACCTATTTGCCAAGTGCCGTCGGCAAACAGCCGAACCCGACAGCATCCGGGGCCACGCCACGTGTCAGGCCAAGCACGCCGACACATGGTGCACCCCCGAGCGTTGCTGGATTGGGTTGTTTGCCGAGTACCACGTCAAGCACTCGGTAAACAGGGACTAGACCATCCGGCTCAACCTAGATGATTCGGACCTATGCACCTAGAACATTCGGATTGATCCGCATGTTCTGGATACCTGTTTACCAAGTGTAAAACTCTTTGCCTTGGCAAACCCTGAATTTTTTTTTCCAAATTTGTTATAAAAATCAGTACATTCACATAAACAAATATATTCACATACACATATACATTCACATGCACATATACACAAATATGTATACACATTCACATATATATCCACATTCAAATCCGTGCCACGTTCCACAAAATCAACATACACATATCGAACAATCACCAATTCACATCACATTTCATCAAATTTCATCACGAGTTCACATTTCACGATTCACATTTCATCACAAGTTCACATTTAATGATTCATATCACAAGTCCACAAGTGCATTATAAAGTTAGACAACTAAAAAATTTACAACTTACTGATCTCGTAGCTCCCAAGGATTCTAAGGCGTCGGTGGCGTATTTGATCTTGTTGCCAACGATTGAAACTGTAAAAAGGAATTAGTTAGCACAACTGTATATAGCAAAAACGATGATTACAGGGTTAGAAACTCACATTGTCGCTTTGTGGAGTGTGCGGAGATGGTTGAGTTTGAGAGAGTGTAGGAGGGGGTAACGTCGTTGACATAGGCTAGCCTATCTGACTAGAATAAGCTCATCATCTACGCCTAATACTGCTGTATCTAGGCCTACCAATCGACCTGTTGGGCCTACATCCTAGCATCTATCTCGGCCCTTTGCCTTCTATCTTCCTCCATCCTGGCCTCCATCTCGGCCCTTTGCTTTCTCTCTTCCTCCATCCTAGCCTCCATCTCGACCCTTTGTCTTCTCTCTTCCTCTAGCTAGGCCTACACACCATCATCGCAATGTCATTATCGTTCTAATACAAAGAAAGTAGAAGGCTTTGAGGATGAATAGAATACAACTAATCTGGATCTCGGTAATGGCACCCCGTGATGTGTCTGAGCAATGGCGTATACCTGGACCTAAGCTCGAGCTCTGAGCTCTCAGCTAAGAGAGAGTGGGGGTATGTGAAGTATTGAACGCGTTATCATCCATCCAGTAACGGCCATGCCTCTTGTCTCCTCCAGCTCTCATGACTACCTCCCCATCGATGTCATGCTAGACTGGATCATAATTAGGGCCGCCTCGGGCAGGTTATTTGGGTTGCATTGGTTGCTTTACACCGCCCTTCCCTTGTGAGCCAGAGCAAATGCCATGACCTGGGAGCATTCCTGACCCGCATTGGCTGCCGACTGCAATAGAAAAATAGTAAGAGCCATAAAGTGTAAATGAGCAAGAGAAATGAGACATGTAACTATATACCCATCTCACCGCGTATTGATTTAGGTTCTAGGAGCCCTGATAGTGTGGTGCCCCTCTCATCAGTAGGCGTCTCTCCCGACAGGCATTATGAGTGTTTTGCCACTCAAAAGAGCACCACATGTTGACAATTTGCCCATAACATTGAAGATCCTGGGCGCACCACCTCGGAGGGACCTACATAACCAAGTGCATGGTATAAAGAAAATGATGTTAAGTATTACAAAATAAGCGGTAATGCACTTACCATCATGTATTGCTCACGGGTCAAGTATGTGGTCTAGACGTCCTTCTTCGTGATCATTTGTTCAAGATGATGAGTATAATATAGGATCACGGCTTGAATGCGAGCCTTATAATGCATGTCAACAATGAGCTTCTTGGCGGCTCTATTGATGACCTCGACATTCTGAGCCTCATACCCCTCATCACACATAAAGAAGTCCTGCATATAGACGTGATGAAAAAGTTAAATTGTTCCAATATGACTAGTATTGACAAATATAGTACGAACAGAAGCTTACCCAGAGCTTAGCCCTCACTCGGTCAGGTATGTGGGCAGACTGCCTCCCTTCTCGGTCACGGGCGTCCGGCACACTTTCGTAGTGCTTCCATATGTACGCCAGCTCAATCCCTCTAGCAATAGGCACCAAGTCAGGGAACTTTTCCTTGAGTAGAAGCCCAAGGATGCCGTTCACCTAGCGTGAGTGGTCGCTCCCTCCAACACATATCCAGTTCCTGCATCGGTGTCTCAAAAAATTATTAGTATGTATCGAAATACTAAACATATGAAAGGAATAAATTACTGACTAGATAGGGTAACTTACTTATTTCCATCTGATCGGATGAGCGGGCATTGAGCTAGTGGCACTGGTCGCCTCGGGAGGCTCGAAGGACCACACAGCCACACTGATGTACCAAAGCTGAAGGTACCCCTATAGCCTCCCCCCTGCCTCTTCGGAGGCCTCTACCTGCTCATCCTCCCTTGAGTCGTCGCCAGTTGCACTAGACCTCTCAGACTCAAGCGTGCTCTCTATCTCGTAGTTCTACTCGCCATCGGAGGATTCTCTCCGGCTCGTAGTCACGCTCGGGGCCGCAGGTGCCTTTCCTCTCCTGGCTACCTGCTTCGTTCTCCCTTAGGGTCTACTTGAGGACCCCCTCACCTTTAGATTTAGATTTAGATTTAGACTTGTCACTTATTAGATTTACCATTTTCTTGAAACCCCCAGCCCCCATCATTTTTCAATCACCTGCTATAAAAAAGAGTAAACCACTTTAGACGAACCGTGCAACGTGATGTAAACAAATATAATATACTAACAACATATATCCTGTATAGCTGTTAGAAATAGTCATCGTCGTCGGGATTTGATGGGTCATAGGTCTCATCATCTCTATCACGTGATATGATATAACCATTCTTGTGTTCGGGAGGTGGAATGTTGTCGTCACTATCATTGTCTAAATGTAATATATGTTGCATTTTGAGTGTACAAAAAATTTCAAGTTCAAAACAAGTTTAAAATGTCACATGGGCTCAAAACATGATTTCACATGAAATGATGGGTTCCTTGAGTTTGCCGAGTGTGGTTTGCCGAGTACCTGAGAGTGGCACTCGGCAAACATGCGTTTTTTTGAGCCGGCATCACGCCATTAAGACCTCTACCGAATCGATTTTTTTATGCTTTTGCCGAGTGTCTAAATTATTGCCGAGTGTATTTTCCTGAGGCACTCAGTAAATAATTTGTTCGCTGAGTGTTTATAGTTTACCGAGTGTTTTTTATAACACTCGGCAAACTATCATCTTTACCGAGTGTCCGACATAATGCACTCGGCAAAGATTGTGGCACTCGGCAAAGATGCAGTTTTCCGTAGTATATAATTCCCTCAATTACATATTGTAAATCGTTTAACCTTTTTAAAAGTTAATTTTATTCAGTTTTAGTTAATTTTATAAAAAAAATCAATAATTACAATATCAAATTAATTTTATTAAATCAACTATTAAATATATTTTAATATTATATTCATTTTATATGATAAATATTAATATATTTGTATTTAAATATAGTCATACTTGAAGAAGATTGACTAAAAAGAGTTAAACCAACTTACAATATAAAATAATGAAGTTAGTAGAGGGTAATTGAATATTACGTGCATTGCCGGTAAGTACTGAATATCTTGCATTGAATTTCCCGAAAGAAAAAACAAAGCAATGAAGTGGCATTTAATTCCCGTGCCAAACATTTGGCATATGGACGGATCTGCCTAAGCCCCTTTTCACTCACCATGTCCAGTTGTCCTTTGCAAGCAAGAAGTCTCAAAGTTTCAGCTATCCAAAAAGTTCAGAGACATCCCTACTCCTCGAGTCCTTCCATGCCTTCATGAGTCGGCCCCAGATCCTCAGTAGTCGCCATCAATTCCATGCAACAGCTTCAATTCAACTGTTAGCTGTTTCCTCGAAGCATTCCACACCTAGGATCACCTTAGCACAAAGGCTCATTGTAGCTTCACACACTCACATGTACAGCCTTCTTTGTGTAGAGTTCTATTTCTATCCTGTCTATATCTTACCTGGTATGCTGGCTCACTTGTCTTGAGCACCTACTGGAAGTAATCCAACTTGAGCTCACTAATTTTTTGTAGTCCTAGTATAGGTAGCTTGGTGCTAAGCAAATTATACCATGTGTCCAATAATGCAGGTATCCAAGAAGGAATCGTCCAAACGGTAAAGACGAGAGGCCTAGTATGTGAATACTACAAGAGCAGGGAGAAAATGCCACTGTTTGCTGTACTAGCCTGATGATGGTCTCTCTCTGCTGGTTGCAGAAACAGTGAGAGGCACACAGTGCAATGGTATTTTTCAGGGAACAAAACAAACATAGGCATTCTTGTCACAGTGTGAGGCCTGAGCAAGCAGGATCTACCTAGGGGAGGGGTGGTCAGTTAACTAGCCAGAGGGTACAGTTCATTGTAAATAAAAGTGTGCAGTGCAATTCTGCAATGCAGTGGCATCTTGGAAGGGGAGACCCCTCTGTTTCTAGGCACCATTAATCAAACACACAATAAAGGGAAGCTGACAAAGCTCTCATGAGTCATCAGAGAGATGCTAGGTGAGTACTTCCATGCAAGAAACTGTTAAGGCCGTTAATGACAGTGCAAATGCATGGGTCCATTTATAAGCTTTCTTCAGGGGGAATCATGCAGGGGAGCACGATAAAGATTAGTAATTTAGTACCACTTCGTTGAAGAGACAAGACGGGTGGCAGCAGCAGCATCATTCTCATCTGCTTCTCGCAAGGAGACAGAAGAGTACGCGGGGAGAGATGATCAGGAGCCGCGCGAGTGCACAGGTAAAATAATTGGGCCCTCGTCGCCGCAGCTAGCCTGCAGATTTCTTTAACCGGGTCAAATTGTCAAAACATCAGATCAAGTTGTCACTGCGCTGTGACGCGAAATATATCGTTTGTTTTCAGGTTCCAGTTGGCCGGCGCGATTGTTTGCCTGCTTGTGATATTCAGAATTTGGCCTAAAATGTCTGTAAGGTCTCGTTCAGAGCGTAAAGCTCCTGCACTGGCAGCTAGCGTTGCATGAATTCTTTTCAGAAACTCACAGATGTAAAAAAGATAAGTTGCCGGTTTTTACTTGAGAATAAATGGAGGCAACGGATTTGCGTAACAGAAGAGGAAGAATCAATCCGAGCTAGCATCTGGTCGTCATTGCTATCCGGGTACGCCATCTTGCATGTGAACCTAGCTAGCTAGCTCTTGTTGATATCCAGTCGCATGCAAGCAAGGACGAAGTTCTAGCTGGGGGTGCGGTTGTTTGAGCGAGACGATAGGACGGGATGGCATGCGATAACCTCCACGTATGTGTTTGATAATGCTCTCCATGGCCAGTTAGCTAGAGGTCTGTGGCTAGCTGAAACTTGACTCTGTTTCTTGCTCGTTACCAAGGCGATCGATCTAGCTTTATCTTTTTCGTTGCTTGCGACGTACCACTGCGGCCATCTTGTTCTGACTATATGTATGCGCCTACATTAGTCTAGTTTGTTAACCTGCACAAATCTGACAAATATTTTTTATCGCTTGATCTTCGGAGGAATACTTTAACACTAGGCCTTCCTGTAACTCACTAGGCCAGACCCAACAGCAACACTGTGGAGTGGGGGCAGTGTTTAAAAAACGGCTAGCTAGACAATGGTTTTCGATTCGGGAAATTTCGGGAAATTTTAAAGTCTTGAGAGGTACTAAGAGAAAGAGAGGTAACATAATTTTTAGTATTACTTTCGGTAATTATCGGTATCTCAGCTACCAAAATTAACACTAAAATTGTGGTATCTCTTGTACCTCCTCAAAAACTGTAAAATTACTTTTTCGATTAACCGTTCAATTTCTATTATTACTAAAAAACTGGTTAGGTAATCGTTTACCATTAGACAGTGAGATAGACAAAACTATGATGAGAATTTTATGGTGCCCTTAAATTTTATGGGCCGTCCAATCTATACGATTCAACGGCTCAGATTTGATATCGGTGACCTATTATCCCTAGAGGTAACAGGTCATATAACTTTTTTTAATATGTGCGAACCTATATACATGCAGCAATTAATTTATTTCTTTGTATGCTAGTAGATTAATTGTTGCATGCACTAGAAAAATGAAATGATCAACAAATTTTCCGTGTGGACGACATGTATGCATATTACTTTTCGTAATCAAGCTGGTTAGCCAATTTTATTTTTTAATTAATTATTTTAAATACACTTAATCAATGGTCTAGATTAGTTTTAACTATTATCTTCCTATAGGGTAATGTGGTACCATAAATGAATCCAACTAGGATAAAGTTATCATGGTTTTGTAAACATGAGTGAATATGGCGGTAATATTTGCACTACGGGCTAGGGTGCAGTTGTAAAAAAATATGGAACCGTCAGGGTTTAGGGTTGCAGCCAAAAAATCTAGCATCTCACTTTTTTATACTTTAAAGTTGAAAATTGTAAAGGAATCATATCCTGTTTGTTTTGCGACCGATTCCCCATTTTTCATGATTAGTAGAACTGCTTTGGAGATAAACAGATTATAAATTCCTTCCATGGATACCTCTAATAACTGTGCAACTTTTGTTTTCACTGAAGCAGACTGCACAAACTCCCCAAGATCAAACTACGGTGGCGAGAGGAAGAGGGTGAGGTGAAGCAGCTGGCCTTGGCAGTGGTGGCGTAGAGCTGCATCTGCATTTATGGCCTTGGCCATCTCTCCAGCCGCAGCCGCGGCCCTACTTTCCTCTCTCCCTATCTCGACCCAGAGAGCAGCTGCGATGCGAAGGATAGATGGGGTATTAATGGCGGCGTAGGCCACCGTAGGCCGTAGCTAGGTCACCTGTCCCGCACTCCCGCGCCTCCCGTCCTCCGCCAGCGGCCCAGCAATGCACGCTCTTCTCCCTCCTCAGACCGAGCTTAAATGCTTCGCAGAGCCTCGCCCGATCCAACGCCTCGTAATTGCTAGCTGCTGTAGTAGGCTAGTAACTAGCTAGCCAGCTCCAAGTTAGGATAAATACGCAGCACGCTGCGGCCATTGTTCGTGTGTTGCTGATCCGTGGAACTTACTCCCTAGCTGCTGCATCGCGACATTCTGGTCGGAGATAGCTTCTTGTTACACGCCACGAATGGCGACGCGAGGGCGGCGTGGTGCGGCGGCGGTCGCAGCCGTGGCGAGCGTTCTGGTGGCGTGGCTGGCCGGAGGCGCT
>KE372705.1:72204-86114 GCA_000418225.1 Zizania latifolia | reverse complement strand
CCTCGAGAAGCCGATCAACGTCCTTGGGAAGACTTCGCCTGAGGTCAGGAACTCTCGAGGACTTCTGCTCATTCAAGCCGATGACGCCGCCGATCCAATTGGCGCCACCGATGCCGACGTAGGTCAGCGAAGCAGTAAAGCAACGCCTCTACTGGTATCCACACATCCACGGGTAGAACACCGGCCGGTGGTGTACTTGCACCGGGACGGTCGGTGAGATGGTCGGTCTCGAGAGATGGCGGCTAGGATTTGCTCTCGGTGGCTAACAACTTAGCACGAGAATTGCATCAACATGCGAATCAGCAATAGGAGTAGCATAGCTTCCATGCGCTCTACACCCTCATTTATATAGACATCCTAGCTTGGGCCCCTCCGATCCCAACCAGGACTCTACATGGATTTTCATCCAATCAGTTTGGATCTCTATCCAAACTGAGCCCTATTCAAATCTAGTGTTCCAACTTGTTAAGTGTGCAACCCTGTAGATTCACGTATAGCTTGGTTAATATATGAAAACTCCTTTCCATACTCTGTTAACAGCGGCCTCTAGCAAAACATATTAACCCAAGTATACGTAAAGATCATATTGACTGAACCTTGTAATGTATCTCATGTATATGTCCCTTTTCCTCACGATATTGATCGAGCACAAGGTGAGATTTGTGCCATCCTATCAATAGCTCGATCCCTCTCTCGATCTCCGTATTAGATTATAACATGTGATTAACTCCTTAATCACGTCGGCATGGCCATATACTTCCATAATCCATTACATCGAGGGGCCTAGAGATATCTCTCACGTTAAGGAGGGGTAAATCCTATCTTGATCACTCACGTCCTACTACATATTTCATGACAGACCTGATGACTACTTTTGTAACTATCCAGTTACGGAATAGCGTTTCGTAGTTCCAAAGTAAGCCACTACGCATGTTGGAAACCATGGAGACCTCAGGTCTAAGGACTTTACATAAACACTACCGAGACTTACTGATGACACATCAAATCTCAGTAGTGTCTTGTAGCGGGTTTATCCCACATATGTTCTCCAACATACGTCCATGTTATTGAGTTGGTATCTTCATACTCATGATCTATGAGACATAATCATCAATCAATACGTATACTGATCTCAGTCGTACATGTTCTATATATGACTTAAACCGATCAGAGATCATTTAGAAATAGTCGCATTATGAGTCTCATGAACAAATCATGCATTTGTTGATCCGTAATGACAATCTATTTCAAGGAATAGAACAGCGTTTCATAAACATAGTATGCCTCGTACAATATCTCTATGTTGACTCTAAGGGCACAATGCTAACAGAATGTACCTTAAAGTCGAAGATTAACAACTTTTCAAAGGAGGCTAAAGCTTTTTTATGAAGATTTAAACTGCCAATATCATTTGCTAAAATTTGTTCGCGTGAAAACTAGGACTCCATTCATCTCATAATATTGCAACCTAAGACCGAATTTGATATTTCATAATATAACAAATGTAGATAGTGTCACTATTTAGATTCGTTGTACTATAAAATGTTAAATCTTGTCATAGATCCTAACATTATGGGACGGAGGGAGTACTTTATATATTATGAGTTTGATGTATCACCTGGTAGCACGACTGATAAGCTCACGCCCGTTGATCCATTTGGACAAGGAGAAAGGAACAAGATACAAGGTGCCTGCTTTGCTCAACAACTTCACGTAGATAAGATAATAGATCAATTGACAGTAGCCTATCTATACACATTCCTGTTATAATTATGAAAGGAAGGCTAACATAGGATAAATAATAATAAGGAAAGCAATAAACTATCCAAATATAGAATAAACACACACACATATATTCCTAACACCTCTTCAAACTCGAGGCGGTAAATTAACTAGATTGAGTTTGGTAAAGAAGAAATTATATTAAACCCTGTGTTGGCGTAATATGAGAATATGCAACAGGTTTTGAGTGTTAAGAACCTCAAAGGGTTCAAAGTGAATTACAGGGGTTCGAACGGTGCCCGAGGCCTCCGAATAGGATAATAGCCTTCGAACGAGAGTGGTATTAATTAATACTCCAAGTGTTTGATCCCCCTGCCCTGCAAAAGGGAGGGTATTTATAGGCACAATTATAACAGGGTAATACGAAGTTACCCCTTACACCCAACCGACTATTACAGTATGAGCAATGAATTTACATAGGGGTAGTTTAGTAACCATCCGTGTGAACAGGCCAAGACGCACGTCGTGTCGGAGGGAACGGGGGCCTCGTGGTTTCAACGTCACCTCCGAGCAGTTCCAAGCTCCGAAGCATTCCTTAATGAAGGGGGGCTTTGGCCTACCGGGGCTCCGGGCCACCGGCTTGCAAGGGGCTTCGAATTGACTCTTGCCAAGGCACTGGCCTATACCTTCGAAGGGGGCTTCGCAGATGTTGTTATTAAGGCCTTTGTTAGGGTAAAAGTATTTTCCCCCAACAGTAGCCCCTCGCATGTAGCCCTTCAGCCGAAGGGGTAAAATGTGCCTTTGACGAATAATAACCTCGAGCAACTTCCTTCGGAGCTCTAGCCTTCAGAGCTTGACCACAGACTAGCCATACACCGGGCATTAAATGAGCGACAGAGCTTGATGGGACGACCTCAAAACTTCAAACGACGTCGAGTGCGGACAAGGAATTTGAAGCGAACCGTCGCCTGGCTAAAGCGCTTGGCCCTATTTTACCCTAGCCCCACAAATCATAGACTCCAGACCTGGGGCTCATTACGCTCTCAAGCACACTTCTGCTCTCGCAATTCACAGAGCTCTTTGCCTTTAGCTTCCGAAGCCTCAAGCTCTCGAAGCCCCTCCTTCGCTCTTTTTCGCTGTAGCGCACTAGCTCTACCAAAATGCCGAAGAAGTCCTCAGCATCCAAGAACCTTCCCACTGTCAGGGGGTCTGTCTTCATGTAGGCCCAAGTGGCGGCCACAGCAGCGGCGACTCCGAAGGCGGCCTCGAAGCACTATGGGCCACACGACCTCCGCCCTCCGATGGATAAGTTCGAGCAGACTTTGGAGTTGAAGAAGACTAAGTCGACACTAGAGTCCGCCAACGACGCTTGCGTGGGGAAGGTCCTTCAGAATGTCAACCTTCGAGTCTCAAAGCGCGACGTGGTCCCTGCGTCGAGGGACAACGAAGCTGTGGTCTTTGAAGCCTTCTTCGAAGCAGGACTTGGGATCTTAGCTGCGAGGTTACTGGGCGAGGTGCTGCAGCTGTACAACCTCGAGCTCCCTCAGCTGTCTCCGAACACCGTGGCCCACCTCGCCATCTTCGAGTGGGCCATGAGGGCGGAGGGGTGCTAGGGCCGTGCGGATGTCTTCGCGGCCCTACATGACGCGAGCTGCCAACCGAAGAGGCAGACTTGCGAGGATGGAGTCATCAGGGCCCTGGTGTTCGGGACCGTCAATTTCTAGCTCCGTCAGGAGTTCAATGAGTCCTTTCCGACGAGGGCCTCGAACAACAGATGGTACTCGAGGTGAGACCAGAATTGGTTTTACATCTCCATCGGAGCGGACTCCCTCCTTCGCAGTACCAATGCCCTCATCTCCTACCGTCGCCAAGCTTAAGTGGCGATGGACACGGTGGTCATCCAGTGTAGGGTACAGCTCCTGCATATGGTGGCCCAGAGGAAGAGCATGAGGAACCTCGCGGAGGAGTTCATCACCCTCCAGATCAGCCCCTTGGGGCTTAAGTGGCCGAACGGCCTTTTTGTAGACTCCACACCCGGCGAACCGAAGGAGATCCCTTGGAGATCATCGGTGAGGCTTCGAAACTTTGCCCTCTTCAGATCAAGTACTTCACTCCTGACCTCACAGCTTCATTTTTCAAACTACAGCCAAGCGGGTCGAACTGACGCCGGAGGAGGCAGTCAAAGCGGCGGAGCACGTCATAGGGGCTCTGACCGCGAACGAGAGAAGCCGATGCCTCACCCTTGTCAGATCCTAGGATTGGTACAATCGAGTATGGATTTGGCTTGGAGCCAGTGAGGCCCTAGAGCTCCCGGACCCCACTCCTTCTGAGGAGGGTTCGAAGAGGAAGAGGACAGACGACGACGAAGAGCCGCAAGGTTCATCACCGCAGCGCCAGTGGGGCCCGACAGGCTCCAGGGAGCTGTCCGGACCCCCGCCCGTGGCCTTGTCCACCGAAGCTTCGGACGTGAGGCTGTTGCCGCCCCCAAGTCCAGCCCTCGAAGTGGAGCCCGAAGAGGGCCCTCCGAGCATGGACCAGGGATCAGAGCCGGTGGCTCCGCTAGTCCATCTGGAGATTGATTGGGGGGATCTCTTTGTCCCCTCAGACTGCCCGGACCTCTCTCCGATGACAGGGGAGATCCAAGGTACTTGGTGGCATGGGCCACTTTGCATCCTTCATCATTAGCTTGCTCTGACTTAACTTTTCTACAGATGCTGCTACTAATGATGAGGCGGACCTTGACGCCGATCAGGACGAAGCCATCAAGGTGTCCGATGAGGTGGAGGGGTCGAGCAACAGCAGCGAAGGGGGCAACGGAGAGTCCTGCGAGGGCTCCTCGGATGATGACGAAGATGATGGAAATGTGCCCAAGAGAATTCTGGGGAAACCGGAAGTTCTGGCCTGAGGCTAGAAGTTCCGGGTTCTGGTGCATCCGGAAGTTCCGGGCCAGCCCAGATTCGGTTTTTGGAGAAGCTGAAAGTTCTGGGCCTGTCTAAAAGTGAAATCTGGATGAACCAGAAGTTTCGGTTAGGACCGGAAGTTCTGGGTCTAGACGAACATATTAGATCTATTGGGCTTTAATACTGATTAAAGGCCCGTGAGAGGGCACTACATAAAGAGAGGTGGGGCTAGCACGAAAAGGCTGCTGTGACTCCTAGTTTTGAACCCTAGCAGCCACCTCTCTTCTCTCCTCGATTGAAAGGGTTGTGATCGATCTCTCGGATCTTGCGAGTGGTGCTAGCACGCCGGCGTGAGGTGATCCTATCCCTGGACGTGTGGATACCGCAGAGGCACTACTCTAATAGTGGTGCTCGTCTTCCTTCCGTGGAGTTCATCGGATCATAGGATCGCATCGTCTTCATCGCCGGATCGCTGACGAACGATCGGAGCCAGGAGGAGTAGCTTGAGGACGCGCTTCATCGACTCTACTTCCGCTGCCTGAGCGCGTCTCGTGGTTCGAGGTAACGATCCATGATTCCATTACACGCATGGTTTCTAGGCTAACAGGGTAAATTTTTTGAAATTAAGCGCTAGCGTAGCCTCCCCATAACTCAACAGTGATATCAGAGCCTATGTGTATAGTGTTTGATCTGGATCGATCACATATAGGTGATATGTGATGGAAATAGATTGGATCTATTATTTTTGTCATCGGATTTTTGGAAGTTCTAGGTGTGACCCAGAAGTTCTGGGCTAAAATAAACTTCGATATAGAATGTTATTTTCGGAAGTTTTAGTTGGACCGAAAGTTTCGGTTGGACCGAAAGTTTTGGACAGAAATAAATTATGTACAGAAAGTTATTTTTGGAAGTTCTAGGTGTGACCCGGAAGTTCTAGGCCAAAATAAATTCGAGTCAGAAGGTTGATTTCGAAAGTTTTGGCCCTGAGCCAGAAGTTCTGGGCCCTTCGACCGGAAGTTTTGAGCCTCTGAGCCGGAAGTTCCTGGTGTGTTTTTCAGTCATGCGTAGATTCCGCTAAACTCGTTGCAAAAAGTGTTGTGACTAGTATGGCCTTGCAAATGTATGAGATGCATGAATATAGTAACATGGCCCGCGTGTCATGGTTAATTACAGTCCAAGGCTATTCAAATATTGTACGACCTGCGTGTCGACATGTGATGCTTCTGCTCATGTAATTAGTATAGTGCTATTAGATATAATAGACTGATACAAGTTCATGGAGACTTGAAGCGTGATGACCCAAAGGACAGGAACCATGGAGATAGAGATCACCATGAGAGAGGGACATACTATGTCACAGTTAAAATGATTGCCTATGATGTTTACTTATGTCCATATCATACTATTCTTTCATGTTCCGTGTGTGGTAGGCATCATTATCATGTTAGAATAGTTTTTCTAAGAAAATTAAGTATTGATGCTCTTTCTAATAGCTGCACCTACCAAGGTTCTCGATCATCGATGGTGAGTCTGCCAAAGCAGGGTATCATCATTTATCTTGACCAGTTAGGGTGGATGTCAGACAACCACATGCATAGTATTGGTTTGTTTAACAAAGCTATCAAAACGGTTTTGGGCTTTGGGGCATGGAGTTAGGAGTGGGCATTGGATGCTACCCCAACGAACAAGAGTCACATAGGATGTGATTAGCAAGTGTCGCTTACCTATATCACTAATCTTCTAGCAGTGATGTCAAAGCTTACTAGGAGATAGTTGAATATGGATCTTGTCCCACAATATGTCGTTAGAGAAAAAACGATCATTTCACATATTGTGGTACATCTTTTATTTGATAGAAGATCAACATAGCATAGTGCTGAACCTTGTATTTTTGTTATAGATCATGGCACCTACTGCAAAGAATACTTCTATTTTTAATCTGCGATCTATCCTTGAAAGGGAGAAATTGTCTGGAACAAATTTTATTGACTGGTACAGAAACCTGAGAATTGTTCTCAAGCAGGAGAAAATGGATTATGTTCTAGAGGAACCCCACCCTGATGAACCACAGGATGATACACCACTTGTTGAAAGGTGGGCTTATGAGAAGTACGCCAATGATTCAGTTGATGTCAGCTGCCTCATACTTGCCTGCATGTCCTTTGAGCTTCAGAAATAATATGAGGACAGGGATGTCTACGATATGATCGTGGAACTCAAAGGCATGTTTGAGAACCAGGCACGGACCAAGAGGTATAATGTCTCAAAGTCCTTGTTTGCGTGCAGGTTGGCGGAAGGTAGTCCAGTGAGTCCTCATGTGATCAAGATGATTGGGTACATTGAGAACCTAGAAAAACATGGATCTAAACTTGATACAGATTTGGCCATAGATGTGATTCTTTAGTCCCTCCCTGCGAGCTTCGAGCCGTTTATTATAAATTTTCATATGAATGGCATGAAGAAAATCTTGGCTGAATTGCATAGGATGCTCAAGACAACCGAGGAAAGCCTTAATAAATATCCTAGTCATGTGATGATGGTTCAAAAGGAAAATAAGAAGAGAAAGCGTAAGGGAAAGGCTAAAGCTTCAGATGCGATCTCGAGTTCTAAGTCTAACTCGACTGAAAAGTCCAAGTCAGGCCCCGCCATCTCTGACACTTCCCACCACTGCCATAAGCCTGGCCATTGACGGAGGAATTACAAGTTGTACTTGGAAGAACAAAAGAAAAAGAAGAAAAATATGACTTCCGCTTTAGGTATAAATATTATTGAAATTTATCTTGCTACTCGTCCAAGTGATTCATGGGTATTTGATACCGGATCAATGATTCACACTTGCAAATCATTGTAGGGGCTAAAAAGGAATAGGAAGTGCGCAAGAGGTGAATTGGATGTTCGCGTCGGCAATGGTGCAAAAGTTGCTGCGTTGGCCGTCGGTGTTTATTCTTTGTCGCTACTCTCAGGATTAGTTTTGGAACTGAATAATTGTTATTTCATTCCCGCCTTGGGCAGAAACATTATCTCTTCATCATGTTTAGAGGAAGACGGTTTTGAATTCATAATAAAGAACAAGTGTTGTTCGATATTTTCGAATGGTATGCTCTATGGTGTTTGTCTATTGTTGAATGGCTTATATATTCTGAATCTTGATGATACATATGTTTATAACATTAATACGAAGAAACCTCGACTTAATGATTTGAATCTCACCTATATCTGGCATTGTCGTTTGGGTTATATAAATGAGAAGCGCATATAGAAGCTCTATAGAGATGGGATTTTGGAGTCATTTGATTTCGAATCGTTTGACACATGTGAGTCTTGTTTACTTGGCAAAATGACTAAGTCACCTTTCACTGGTCAAAGTGAGAGGGCAAATGAATTGTTGGCCATTGTACATACTGATGTATGTGGACCAATGAATTCTACGGCCAGAGGTGGTTTTTAGTACTTCATCACTTTTACCGACGACTTTAGTAGATTTGGTTACATCTACCTAATGAGACAGAAGTCAAAATCCTTTGAAAAGTTCAAGGAGTTCTAGAATGAGGTATAAAATCATACAGGCAAGACAATTAAATTTCTACGATCGGTTCATGAAGGTGAATATTTGAGCCATGCGTTTATTGATCATCTAAAGCAGTGTGGAATTGTTCCACAGCTGACTCCACCTGGCATGTCCCAATGGAATGGGGTGTCCGAGCGGAGGAATCGAACTTTGTTGAACATGGTCCGGTCGATGATGAGTTAAACTGATCTTTCATTGTCTTTCTGGGGATTCACTTTAGAAACTGCCGCTTTCACGTTAAACAGAGTTCCATCTAAATCTGTAGAGAGGACACCATATAAGATATGGACTGGGAAGTGTCCCGGGTTGTCTTTTCTAAAGATATGGGGATGTGAGGCCTATGTAAAACGTTTGACGTCTGATAAGCTCACTCCCAAATCTGATAAATGTTTCTTTGTAGGGTATCCTAGGGAAACCAAAGGATATTACTTCTATAACCGAGAGGAAGGTAAAGTGTTTGTCGCCTGGAATAGTGTTTTTCTTGAGAAGGAGTTTCTCTCAAAAGGGGTTAGTGGGAGCACGGTGCGACTCAAAGAGGTTCAAGAACCACTAGAAAGTGTTTCAGCTCCTACTGAACCACAACTCGACATGCAAGATGTTGCAGAGCCTGTTGTCGAGACACCAGTCCCACGTCGGTCGGAGAGGTTGAGTCGTGCGCCCGAGCGGCTTGCGTTTTTAACCACTAGGCAGCGCGACATATTATTGTTGGACAATGATGAATCTAAGATCTATTCGAAAGCAGTGATGGGACCAGACTCTGAGAAATGGCTTAGAGCCATAAGATCCGAGTTAGAATCCATGTGAGAGAATCAAGTTTGAAACTTGGTCGATTCACCTAATGGTGTAAAAACTATCGAGTGTAAATGGATTTTTAAGAAAAAGATAGACGTTGATGAAAATGTTCACATCTATAAAGCACGATTGGTGGCAAAAGGTTTCAGGCAGATTCAAGGTGTTGATTATGATGAAACGTTTTCACCCATCGCTATGCTAAAGTCTATCTGGATCATCCTAGCAATTGTCGCATTTTATGACTATGAGATATGGCAAATGGATGTCAAGACGACTTTCTTTAATGGAAACCTAAGTGAGGATGTATACATGACATAGCCTGAAGGACGGTAGTAAAGAGTATCCTTAAGTACTTGAGAAGAACTGAGGATATGTTCCTGGTTTTTGGAGGTGAGGAGGAGCTCGTTGTAAATAGTTACACCGATGCTAGCTTTCAAACTGACAAGAACGATTCGCGATCGCAGTCTGCATTTGTGTTCTGCCTCAATGGAGGCGCAGTGAATTAGAAGAGTTGCAAGCAAGAAATGGTTGCAGATTCAACAACTGAGGCCGAGTATATTGCAGTTTCTGAAGCTATGAATGAGGCAGTTTGGATCAGAAAGTTTGTTTCTGAGCTGGGTGTAGTCCCTCTCCAGTCCGGTGGACCTCTTATTGTGATAATAGTGGTGCCATTGTGCAAGCCAAGGAGCCTAGGTCGTACTAGAAGTCTAAGCACATACTGCGGCGCTATCACCTCTTCCGTGAGATTATAGATAGAGATGATGTGAAGATATACAAGGTGCACACGGATTTAAATATAGCCAATCCGTTGATAAAGCCTCTCTCATAGCCCAAGCATGAGGTACACTTGAGCTCTATGGGTATTAGATACTTGCGTGAGTGAGTCCAGTGTATGTGAGAGAAAGTATCTTGTCTATGCTAGTGTATATTTGGATAATTGGTTATCTTGTTTCTTGAATAAATGTCTTTTACATTGATCAGCAAGTATGTGACTTGTTTGTGAAACTCTTTGTTTTATGATGATGTTATTCTTAACGATCCCTAATCTCATATCGTCATGTGGGACAGTGATGATTTATAGATTAGCACATCTGTCTGATTGATGATCAAGTTTCGCAGATCATAGACATAGAGATGTCAAATCAATGATGTGGACTCATGTTCGTGAACATGGAGTTGGATAGACCTACTTTGAGATACTGCTGAGATTGTTATTTTAAAAGTGCCATCAGTTGTCATCTTAAATGGTGTACCTGTAGAATCCTTAGACCTGAGATCGTCATTGATTCCAGAATATGTAGTAGCATATTTAGGGGCTTCCAAATGCTATTCCATAACAGGGTAGTTATAAAGGTTGCTTTCGGGTGTGTCACGAAACATGTCGTGGGATGTGAGCGGTCAAGATGGAATTTACCCCTCCTAAATAATGGGAGAGACGTCTCTAGGCCCCTCGAGGTAGTCAGATTAGAAAGTGCATGGCCATGTCACTATGATCAAAGAATTGATCATGATTGAATCCACTACTTGATCGAGTGAAGTATCGAGCTATCAACAAGGGTGGCACGAATCTCGCCTTGAGCTTGACTGATGTCGTGTGGTAAAGAGATTGGTGCGTGAGTATATCAAGGTTCAGAAAGTATGATTTTGACTTTGTATGCTTTCGGGTGTCAATAAGTGCTGCTAGGTACCGCTATTGATCGGTGATTCGAAAAGGATTTTCGGGTATCGGCCATTTGCATATGAACCTATCGGGTCGCACGTTTAAGGGGATTAGATTTTAAAGCTTGCAAGAATTGGCTCTTCTGCAAGTGGGAGATTGATGGAAATGTGCCCAAGAGAATTCTGGGGAAACCAGAAGTTCTGGCTGAGGCCGAAAGTTCTGAGTTCTGGTGCATCCGGAAGTTCTGGTTAGACCGAAAGTTCCGAGCCAGCCCAGATTCAGTTTCTGGAGGAGCCAGAAGTTCTGGTTGGACCGAAAGTTTCGGGCCTGCCTGAAAGTGAAATCTAGATGAACCGGAAGTTCCGGTTAGGACCGGAAGTTCCGTGTCCAGACAAATAGATTAGATCTGTTGGGCTTTAATACTGATTAAAGGCCCATGAGAGGGCACTACATAAAGAGAGGTGGGGCTAGCACGAAAAGGCTGCTGTGACTCCTAGTTTTGAACCCTAGACACCACCTCTCTTCTCTCCTCGATTGCAAGGGTTGTGATTGATCTCCCGGATCTTGCGAGTGGTGCTAGCACACCGGTGCGAGATGATCCTGTCCCTGGACGTATGGATACCGTAGAGGCACTACTCCAACAGTGGTGCTCGTGTTCCTTCCGTGGAGTTCGCTAGATCATTGGATCATATCGTCTTCATCGCCGGATCGCTGACGAACAAATGGAGCCAGGAGAAGTAGCTCGAGGATGCGTTTCATCGGCTCTATTTTCGTTGCCCGAGCGCGTCTCGTGGTTCATGGTAACGATCCATGATCCCATTACACGCATGGTTCCTAGGCTAACGGGATAAAATTTTGAAATTAAGCGCTAGCGTAGCCTCCCCATAACCCAACAGAAGATGAGGAGGGGGCCAAAGACAATGCGGCCCACATAGCCCCATCCAACGAAGGGGTCGAGATCGTCGACCGGAGCCTAGCCCCGGAGGGGGCGACAAGTAGGGTTCCTCTGCTAAGGCCCTTCATCTCGCCGGGGGCACCAGTATGTGACATGGTGTCCCAGTTCCTTTGGGGCAGCGAGGGCCTCGCGAGCAACGACTTAGTGGCGGAAATGGGCCGCTACCACCACGGTGACCTCACTGCAGCTGCATAAGAGGCCCTGTTTCATTTAAGTGAAGCCTAAGCATGCTTCGCTAGCCCCTTGTAATTTTTTGCTTCTAAGAACCTTCTTTTGTCGCATGCCTTCGTGCTTCTCCAAGGAGTCGTCCTCGCTGTCGACCGCCAAGAGGACCTCGTCACGAGGGACATCAGAAACCTTCAACGGCAAGCTTCGGAGGCCTCCCAACGCCACTTGAAGCGGTCGCCGAGGTGCTGAGGGCCGAAGCCCAGCAAGAGCGCGAGGCCAGAGAGGCGGCGGCCTCAAAGGTTGAAGAGCTCTAGCAGGCCAACAAGTCTTGAGAGGCCAAAGTCGAAAGGCTTCGCGCTGCCAACCAGGCCTTGGAGGCTGAAAGGGTCGAAGCCACCCAAGAGGCCGACAAGACCATTACCACACTTAGTGGCATTTTGGAGCGCTTGGGGACTGAGTGCCAGACCCCAGATTTTGACGCTAGGGACCCCATCCGGCTTCGTCTTGGGTTCCTTCAAGCCGTCGCCCGCATCACAGAGAATACCCTGGTGGGTTTTGCCCAAACAGCGGGAAGGGTGGCCGACCAAGGGGTACTCCAGCTGCTCCACGAAGCTGGCTACCAACACCTCACAGCGGCAACCTCCGTCGAGAAGGTGACCTTCAGCGGCCCTCGGCTGACCTCGCCCGCTCTGGAGGTAGTTATGGCCTGACGTCCACTTCAGGAGCCTTGGAAGACCCAAGCACGGGAGGCGGCCCTCGAGCTTTAGCAGGCTGCCCGCCATCGTCACGTAGGGCAACACTCTTCGCCTGTAGGCCTTAGCCCCCCTCCTCTGAAGGTGTATATTTTTGGGCCTCCCTGTAATACTTAGCCGTAGCACTGCAATGTAATTTTCAGCATATTATTAATGAAATGCGAGGCATTTTGAACTTGTTCAGGCTCAAGCTATGAGTGTTGATATTGATGTCGAGGTACTCGAGGCCTCGAAGGCGTTTCACCATCAATGGGTAGTTTATGAGGTAGCTAGGTCCGAAGGCCGCCCTGGATTTTGAATACTGCGGGCGAAGTCCCACCCAAAGTCGCCCGAGAGTTATTGGCCTCCATGAAGACGGAGCTCCTTCATAATTCGTCCTCCTCCCCAGTCTTAGATGATTTCAATGAAGTCATCCCTGAAGCTGGAGAAGCTCAACCTCCGAGTGCAACAGATGCAAGCAACGATGAAGTGCTTGATTTTTTGGCCTTTGATTCGGAGCCACCTACGACTCGGACTTGGGCCGACCTTCAAGAGGAGCGAAGGACCCTTCAAGCTGTGAAGCAGGGGCATTCGCGCGGCGGTGAAGGTTTGTCGAGCTGAGGGGGTCCTCGCACTAAAAAGAGCAAGAAGAAGCGAGGATCCACTTTTTCAGCGACGCGTGCTCGCTGGTTATTGAGGAGCCATGGTGAATACCATTGGGATGATGAGTGATTTTCAACGGGAGAGAAGATGAGATGAAGAGAAGATGTGCTGAAGATGAAGATGAGAGAAGTCCTCTGAGGAGAGGCAGTGACTTGCCGTGGTGTTGCCTGTGTGACTCAGGTACACGGACGAACGATCGTCGGACTGAGGAGTCACGAGATCGTGGCGGTCCAATCCGGGTACATGGAGCAAAGGTGGCAAGCAGACGTGACACGTCGTGGTGTTGACTGGTGCGGCTTAGGTATACAGACGACCGATTACCGGGCTGAGGAGCTGCGGGGTCGGGTCGGTCCAATCCGGGTGCACGGTGCGAGGGCGACGGGCGCTTTGACGTCTTTGGCTTAAAACCGTCATTTCTAACGGAAAAGTGCAACATGCGTTAAAGATAGAGGTGTCGTGACGGCTACGAAAAGTTTGGCACCGAATAAAAATCTGGGGTGTGTTTTTTTGTTTTTGCCATGTGGGCCTGTGTCTGTATCGAACATTCCCGAAGGGGTATTTGTGTCTTTTCTTTTTGTCCATAGGGGCTTTATAAGGGGGTGAGGAGCCATGGTGTGTACCATGGGGATGATGAGTGATTGTCAACGGGGAATGAAGAAGAGGATGAGAAGACTTGACCGTGACGGAGTTCGCGTGCGACTCAGGTACACGGATGGACGCTGGTCGGACAGAGGGGTCGCGAGGGCGTGCC
>KE372705.1:49699-61180 GCA_000418225.1 Zizania latifolia | reverse complement strand
GCACGGTGATGGCGCGGACTGCTCCGGCGACGATGGCACGGCAGCGAGCACTTCTCCAGCCATCATCTACACCAAGATCTGCAGTATACCTCTTGTGCACACCACTTGTTTGATGAAATGTTTCAAAGAGTTTAGTACTGCACATCTTGTGTTTGATTAAATGTCCACATGCACTTGACTTTCAGATTGCACTATGAATATTTTCTCATGTGTTCTAGTGTATGTTAAGAGTCTGTTCCTATGCCTGAGATCTTCTGAAATGCACTAGCTCTGATTCAAGTACTCGATCATTTTTGAGAGATAGGTTTATGCGTATAGTTCTTTTATATGAACGTTTGTCTCTCTTGGCAATGCACTCCGATCAATACTTGGGTTGCTTTTTAGTCGTGATGGTTGAGTGGTATTTTGGTAGAGTTTTTGTATCAACTTGCCTGGAGTGACTCTTCTTGCACCGCATCACGCTGAATTTCATCAAGTCACTCGCAAGTTTGTTACAGGAGTTTGAGGATTTTCGTTTATTCGTTTTGTTTTTATTTTGCGCCCATTCACCCCTCCCTCTGGTCGCTAGTTTCGATCCTACAGTTGTTAGGTTTTGATAGTGCTTTCTCGTAATATTTGTAATCGAAGTGTTTTTGGCGTACTTCGCATGAATAAAATTTGGTTTCAGCATATTGTTCTATTCAAAGCATTGGCTTGTGCCGAAGCGCACTTCGAATGCATGCATAATTGTTGGTCCCCCCTTGCTCGTGGCGGGTATGAGCTTCGGCGAATAGCTCGCATGTGCAATATTAATGCGACGTAGATGCGCTTCATGTATGCGAAGTGTAGTGCTCGAAGTATATGCTTCAAGTTTTAGGTCGCTTTGGACCTTTGCGGACGCTTCGAGTTTTGACTCGGAATCCTTTAATTTTTACCGCTCCGGGCCCGGAGGCACTTTTCAGTGGTAATGGTAGAGTGGATCGCACCGAATGTTTTTTAGGGTCTGAAACGGAGCCCAAAGTCAGTACCGTTAGGTATACCCGGGGAGCGACCCTCGGGCATTGAGCTTCGGGCTTCACGCCAGAGTGCGGTGCACTCTTTTGCATGTTAGACTTGATTTGTCTCACGCCAAGCCAAGGCTTCGGTAGTGAAAATAAGTACGCACAGAACCTAACCCTTGAAGCCTTACTATCGTCGCGATGTGTCCGTCGTTACAACAATATGTTTGAGGGCAAGGGCAATGCGAACCTTGTCCTCGGAGGAACGCGTATTACCTTAATGATAAGATTGCCCTTGGTGAGCTTTACTCGAAAGGGCTTCCGCATAGGCACTTGATTTACAAAACTAAGCGTAGTACCGCCGAAGGTGCTCCGCATGCTAACTATGTTTTAATTCCTCTCCTTCGAGAGTGCTCAGTCTTAACGGACCTGGCCAATTAGAGCGAAGTATAATATAGGGCCCTTCCCATTTGTTGCTCAACTTACAGGGCGTTAGGACGCTTTGGAGTACTAAATGACCGGGCTGTGAGACATTAGGCTTCGCCTTAGGGTCATACCATAACTTCGTCTAGTCTTGGTACTTCGTCAAATTTGCCATAGCTTGAAGTTTTTTTCTTTGGAGAGATCAAGCGAAGTCTCTCATTCCTTGTTATCTTCTGGCATTAATGTCCGTAGTGAGCCCCCCTTTAGCTCTGTCGGGGTCATGGCTTCGTCGCCAAACAATGGCCTAAACGGAGTGAATCCTGTGGACCGAGCTTGGGTGGTTCGGATGGACAACAAAATTTTGGGCAACTCGTCAACCCACAGCCCCTTGGCGAGGCCCACAATCCAGTGGTTGAGGCCTGATAAAATATTACCGTTGGTCCTTTCGACTGCTCCATTGGACTGCGGATGACTAACTGCAGCGAAGCACAATTCGACGCCTAGGCCTTCGCAGGATTCTTTGAAGGGCTCCGCATCAAACTGAGTGCCATTGTCGATCGTGAGCTGCTTGGGTACTCCGAACCTATAAATTATATTCTGCTAGAAGAACTTCTGGATGTTCTTCAAAGTTATTACGGTGAGGGGTTCGGCCTCGATCTACTTTGAGAAGTATTCAACTGCTATCACTGTGAATTTTAAGTTACTTTTGGCCTGTGGGAATCCTCCTATCAGGTCCATGCCCCATCGGGCGGTGGCCACACCAAAGCTATGACCTGAAGCGGAGTTGGTGGACGATGACTTCGCCTTCCTATCCACTGGCAATCTTGACATGTGCGAACCAGGGCTTCGACATCGGCCATTATCGTGGGCCAATAAAGTCCTTACCAGAGGATCTTGCTTGCAAGCACCCGTGGTGTGAGATGGCTTTTGCAAAGACCTTTGTAGATATCTCGAAGTATGTCCTGTCCTTCGTTCCTTGAAATGCAGTGTAGCAATGGCGAGCAAATATCGGACTTGTACAGCAGGCCATCAATGAGGTGGTAGTTTCGGATTCTGTGCTGCAGCCTTGCGAGCTCAGGGCCCTCGGCGAGGGTACCTTCGTCTTGGAGCATGGCCATGATTGGGCTTCGCCAATCTTCTGCTTACACGCAGAGTACTTTGGCCGATATCAGCTTCGCTACCGACGGAGCACATAGCTCCTCATAGAATGCTCTGATAGAGAGTTCTTGGCCTCTAGTGGCTGCTTTGGCGAGGGCATCTGCTTGCTGGTTTTCGCCCCTTAGAATGCTTCTAATAGAAATTCCCTTGAACACAAGCTCCGCCTTACGCACCTCGGATAGATATTGAGCGAGTCTGGATGTCGAGCCTAGAAGCTCTTATCTACATGCCCAGCAACAATCTGGAATCAGTTTTTACACGTACCCTGGCAACGCCTAGGGTTCGCGCCTTTCGAAGGCCTAACAGAACACCTTCATACTTGGTCACATTATTTGTAGCTTTATAATTTAATCTAACAGAGTACAAGGCCTTCTGGCCAGAGGGTGAAATTATTACAACTCCCGCACTGGCACCAGAGGCCTGATAGGCTCCGTCAGAATAGATAGTCCAAATACCTTCGCTCGGTGCTTTTGGGGACCAGATGGCTAGAGGGGTCCACTACATGACAAAGTCCGCAATTACTTGGGACTTGATCGCGGTGCGGGTAGTAAAATCTATACCGAAGGGCGCTAGCTCGACCACCCACTTCCCTATTCTTTCAATGGAATCCTTGTTTCAGAGCATGTCCCCGAGGGGGTATGACGTCGGCACAATAATATTGTGTGTGAGAAAATAATGCCATACCTTCCTTGAAGCCATGACGAGGGAGTATGCGATTTTTTCAAGCTCCGTGTACCTCATTTTTGCTTCGGAGAGGGCCTCGAAAACAAAATATATTGGCCTCTGAACCAACTTCCCTTCGAAGTCTGCCTCATGAATGAGGACCGCGCTAATGGCAAAGGCCGTCGCTGTGAGGTATAACAACAGTGTATCTTTCGGAAGGGGGGTTATGAGGGCCGCTAGATCAGCGAGGTATTCCTTGATGTCGTTGAAGCTCTTCTGGTATTCGAGCATCTATGCGAAGTAATCTGACTCTTTCAGCACTTTAAAGATTGGCAGGCTTCGTTCAGCGGAGCGCGCAAGAAAGCGGCTGAGAGTTGCTAGGCGACCTGTAAGCTTCTGAACTTGTTTCAAATCTTTAGGTGAAGCCATGCGTTGCAGTGCGCTAATTTGGGTGGGGCTGGCTTCAATACCTTGACTCGAAAACAGGTACCCTAGCAGCTTACCGGCCCGAGCTCCAAAGATACATTTCTCGGGATTCAAATGGACCCCTACCCTTCGAAGACTTTCGAAGGTCTTCGCCAGGTCTACGCTATGCTCGTGTTTTTTTGCACTTTTTATTACAATGTCGTCCATATAGGCTTCGACATTTCTTCCCATCTGGTGGCCTAGGGCCTTCGTAATTAACCTAGAAAAAGTTACCTCGGTATTTCTTAAACCGAAGGGCATTCGTACATAGCAATAGACTCCTGAGGGAGTAATGAAGCTAGTTTTATCTTCATCTTCGTGCTTTAACCATACTTGATGATACCCGGAGTAGGCATTGAGGAAGCTAAGCAGTTTGGACCCGGCGGTGAAGTCGACAAGCTAGTTGATGCGAGGCATGGGGTATGGGTCACGGGGGCATGCTTTATTTAGCGAAGTGAAGTCAATACACATGCGCTATTTTTCCATGTTCTTTTTTCTTACAAAAACGGGGTTCGACAGCCACTCCGTGTGGCTGACTTCCCGTATGACCCTTGCCCAAAGCAGCTTCTCTACTTCAGCCTTCGCCAAACAATCACGCTCAGCCGATAACTTTCGCAGCCCCTGGCGCACTGGCCTCTCCCTAGGATTCACCCGTAGGGAGTGCTCAATGACGCTCTGGTCGACCTCTGGGATATCTTCGTCTGACCAAGCGAAGATATCTAGGTTGCTTCAAATCGTCCCCTCCAACAAAGCCATATCTTTCGGAGTCAAGCCCTCTCCGAATTGAATGAGGTACTCGAGCCCCCCTTCGATGAGTGCCTTGGTCAGCACCTCTCCATCTGGATGAGGCTTGAGCGCAACCCCCTTTGCGGTTTCAGGGGATCGGCCTACTGCTTTGGGCTAGAGTTGTACATTGTGCACTTGGCGAGATTCGAAGTGGGCAGCGTGGCCATATTCTACCCTTCGCGCCACACTTTGATCGCCCAGCACGGTGAGCACTCTCCCCTGCGTGGGCAACTTCATGCAGAGGTAGTTGTGGTGCGCTATGGCATTGAACTGATTTAACGTACCCCTCCAAAGATGGCGTTGTAGGCGTACGGGGCGTCGACGATGTCGAAGATGATCTCCTCCGACCGTGCAAGGGTGCCTTCGCCGAAGGTAACTTCGAGGCCGATTTGGCCTATTGCTTCGAGGGGTGGCCCAGTGAAGCCTTGCAAAGGCCTGGCAGCAGGAAGGAGATGCTTGCGAGGGATGCACAGCTGGTCAAAGATGTGACGCACCTTGGTGCCGACGATGTCGGTAGAGATGACGAGGGGGTCCACATGGGGGAATTTAACTCCAACGGCGTGTTCGGCTGCAAAGGAGAATGGCACATGGGCCCACTCTGGCATCGTAGAGGCTGATGCCGAGGTCCCAATATGTCCTACTTTGCGGACATAATCTCGCCTTTGACGTTTGGACAGGTTCCCCAGGGCTCCGGTCCTAGAAATAGGTAGTACTACCCGCTTCTGAGGTTCGGACCCGTCTTCAACCTTCGAGGTGGCATTAAATTTACGACAGGGACTCGATGATGGACTTCATTGGCCTTGGCTCGGCCTACGGCCTGAACATGTTCTGGACGGGCGGCTTTGGGCGCTCGATCCGTCGTCCCTCGACCGCTAGTTCGCTCGAGGTATTCCCCTCACAAGGCCAGTATAGCCTTATAGGTGTCGGTATTGTGGCTCTGGTTCTCGCCGTGGATGCTACAGAAGTAGGATTGGCCTATGACGATGGGCCCCACGGGTGGCCTCGCTCCGCCCCCTCGACCTCTTTCTTGGCCTTGCTGGAACTTCGGAGCCCTTGGCCCGGTGATATTTAGCACTTCGGTACGGAAGTGCTTTCGGCTTCGTCTTGACTCTGAAGGCCGGTGCTCTACATACGCCGGCTTCGGAGGGCTCGGGGCCTTGACTTCAGGGACTTGGACTTAGGCATTGGCGGTAGTTCTCTGGAGCTGTCCTTCTTCAAAGCGTGCATGCTCCTCGAAGTACGTCATAAGCTAGGCCACCGAGGATATGGGCTTCCTATGAAACTTGTCAAGGAGGCCCGTATTGGTGACCCCTTCGCGAGCAGCGTCGACCACCGATGACGTAGAGAACCCTTTAATTTGGGACTTCGTAAAGGCGAAGCACCGTGAATATTACCGCAGTGTCTCTCTAGGTTACTGCTTCACTTGGAACAGGCTCCCAGTTGACATGGGCGCCACAAAGGTCCCCTAAAAATTATTTGTGAATTTTTTTCGTAGGTGCTCCGACGACCTTACGGAGCCAGGCTTCAGGAACTAGAACCACCGAAGGGCTATGCCTTCGAGGGCCAAAGGGAAACACTTCGCCATGGTATCTCTTTCGCCTCTGCTGGCTTAGATAGAGAGGGCGTAAGAGCGGGCGAACTCATCGGGGTCCGAGTCTCTAGAATATTTGGGCAACTTCGTAGCTCAGAACTTCAAGTGGAAGCGCACTATCTACAAGTCCTTGTGCAGCGGCGAACCCTCGTCGAAACAGGTGTTTTGCCTCTGCTCCTAGGGCTCCTGCTCGCCGTGGTCGCTCACAGTGACGATGGTCGGTGGCCTCGGAGGGTCTTTGGGGGCTTCTGGGATGCGGATCTAGCTGGCCGTATTTTGCCACCACCTGATGACTTCGGCCTTGAGCAGGGTCAGCTCGGAGGCCTGCGCGTCGTTAGAGGCTCCGCTTCCCCTGGAGTCCAGCCCTAGGTCTTGTGATCGGACATAGTCTGTCTGCAGTGCCCTCGAGGGCGGCAGGGGGTTCGTGCGTTGAGACCCCGTCACCCCTGACAGAGCGAGCGCAAGGGGGTCCACAACTGGGCCTCTGGGCCCAAAGACGTTTGCCGAAGGGGGGACTAAGGTGTGCTTCTCAGTCCTTAGGAGGGTGTCAGTCGCCGGGAGGCCGATGGTGTGCCCTGTAACCTCCGGGATGACATTCGTGTTGCGGAGGTTTGCGGGGAGCTTCGTAGGCCTTGAACCTGAGCCTGGTAGGTCCTGCGCGCCCAACTCAGGAGGGGAGCCCTCCAGGCGTAGTGAAGTCTGCGCTACTCGGAGGGACCTCCGAGTGGGAGCTGCGCTCTTACTTTTCCTTGGAGGCATGGTTCGAAGACTAGTGGTAGAGAGGCTAGTTTAGAACTAGGTTCTCCACGGACAGTGCCAACTATTGGCGTAATATGACAATACGCAACAGGTTTTGAGTGTTAAGAATCTCGAAGGGTTCGAAGTGAATTACAGGGGTTCGAACGGTGTTCAAGGCCTCCGAATAGGATAATAGCCTTCGGACTAGAGTGGTATTAATTAATACTCCAAGTGTTCGATCCCTCCTACCCTGCAAAAGGGAGGGTTTTATAGGCATAATTACAACAGGGTAATACGAAGTTATCCCTACACTAAACTGACTATTACAGTGTGAGCAGTGAATTTACATAGGGGTAGTTTAGTAACCATCCATGTGAACAGGCCAAGACGCACGTCGTGTCGGAGGGGACGGGGGGCCCGTGGTTTCAACGTCACCTCCGAGTGATTCCAAGCTCCGAAGCATTCCTTAGCGAAGGGGGGCTTCGATTTGCCGGGGCTCCGGGCCACCGGCTTACAAGGGACTTCGAATTGACTCTTGCCAAGGCGCTGGTCTATACCTTCGAATGGAGTTTCACAGATATTGTTATTAAGGCCCTTGTTAGGGTAAAAATATTTTTCCCCAACACCCTGATTTTCACCTTTATGAAGAAATCAGCCACTTGAAGCTTAGTAGGCACATACTATAGCGCAATTGTTGTCACCAAAATTTGACCGTCAGATTGCAACACAGGTTAAAGCTTTTCCAGTAGTACTTTGTTGTTTAAGTACTATTAATATAAACTGGTGCTTAGCCATGTGTTGTTGAAAATTCATAAGTTTTCTATGAATTTGGGAAATTGTTCTCATTGAAAATCTCATCCATGGTATCCAAAAGGTAACTTTTGGCAATAGACACTTTATTTATAAAACAACTTGTTTTCATGTTGGTTCTGAGTGCAAGCTAGAGAACTAGTTGGTCACACCCAGGTCAACATAAGGACTGATCCGCAAGATCTATCATAAAAACCTTCTCGTACAAACCACAAGACTAGTGGATAGTCCTAGTCTAGAGTATGATATGTCACAATACACTATCCAAATACAGAACTAACACACACACACATATACATATATTCCTAACAGTATTACATTGTACTGTACAAAATCATCTATCTATACATGGAAATATTTTACAGGCACGGCATTACAAAATTTGTTTGTCACCAGGGGATCTCCCCAAAATAGCCAAGAGCTGCACCTTGCTATGCACAGTAAGAATCACTGAACCATTAAGCTATATTGCTGAAAACTGTAAAGGCTTTCTGCTTAGTAAACTGTCAGATTAACACGACACATGAACTTAGTCCTCTCTCTCCCTAACAGTCCAAGTAAACTTGAAGTAAAGCTGGGGCTAGTGATTGTCACATCGATGTTATGGTGAAAGTGAATGTCACAATTTCCATTGGTGTATCTGCCATATGCACTTAACTTTCTTCACCTCCATTTCACATGGTTTAGAGTATATTGCTACAAAACTTCCTGCCATGCCTTGGTCATGAGGGCTGAGGCCATCATCTGAAACAACAAGAATTGGTGAAATGTGTCCTTTTCAACTTTATGCTGACTCATCAAACCAAAATTCATGGCTGCAGCAAATCCTCCTTGTGAGTTGCTACTTTCACCTTCTCTCTTTCTGCTTCCAGATGGGATCTTTTCTTCTCGAGCTCAGTCTGTCTAAGGTTCTCAGCATGGGCACGTTGAAATGTCTTCACGAAAGTTAGCAAAGTAGAGACAACTGTCCACAAAAAGGTTAGAAATCATATAAGCTGCTGCAGATATCCAAAAGCCTACTGGTATTAATCTAAAGATTTGGTCGATGCGATAATTCTAGTTTCTATCATGACAATACACGTGTTACTAGGGAGCAAGGCACACATAGAACTGCCGTGAAACCACCAGGGACTCGCAGAATTGTGTGCTGTCCCTTGTTAGTTTGACTGTGCAACCTCAAAAAGGATAATACTACATTACTCCTAAGTTATCCAATTATCAGTGGTTATACCATGGAAACAGGAAATGCCACTTATCTTTGCTCTGTATATTTTGCAGTGTAATTAAACCTTTTATATCAAAATAAAATACCTTGTTCAAATGGATACCGCACAGGATCTTCACCAAAATAATGTGCTAGAGAATCTGCACTTTTCCCCTGCAAATAAAACAAGAACTTAATACAAATATATGTTAGTGGTAGCAAGATATTGAAACGGTCTTTAGTCTTCACATACCGCAGTAAGGTAAAGAAAAGCTAACGACCTTCCTTCAGACTGGGCTTCAGCAAGAAATTCCTTCAATTTCTGAAACCAAAGCTCTTTTGAGTATTGCAATTAATATGCTAACAGCATGAGATTGTGACAATGATAGTTAACTCAATGACTAGCTGTTACGATTATGGGTGTCCTCACCATCTTTTTGTACCAATTTGCAAACAATAAATACAATGTCTCAAGCTTGACCTATGTACAGATGAAGTACAAAACTGCATTCAAGTGTTATTGTTTCCATAATCTAATAATAGAAACGAAACATAAAGGAATGGAATGTTCATGTTTCTTCCCTCTAGTCTGACAACAGTTTGTGATCTTTCCTTTTTCAGATCTAGTCACTAGTTATATCGTGATGTAATCCAGATTCTTTGATGGCAAGTTTTACACGAGAAGAATATGTTGAAAAACATGAAGTTATATTTATAATCCCCAGTTCCAACAAATACATCCACAAGGAGGCAGCAGAAATTTATGGGGAGGTTGGAGTTTCATTAATCCATTTTTTAAGAACCAAATACCATGCCCCATTTTCTTAACTTTAATCAGTGAAAGTAACCAACTGAGAAATTTCTGCTACTATGATTAACAATAAATCTCATCTGCAATCAATATAAAGAAGTCATTAAGAAAATGGGCAACCAACCTTGTAAAACATCTCAGACACTGGACCATCTTTTTCAGATGTCGTCAATTCCTGCTCAACCTTTTCCAGTCCCTTGGTTATCGCTTGCATTTCTTCCGCCAACTCTTTCAATTGGATCTGTTATTCGCCACACACTGTAAGCAAGTGAAACAAAATTGGCATGGATCTAGCATTAATATCTAAGTTACCTTTGATGCAGGTTCTAAATATGTGAGGTCCTTGTCAAAATCAAGAACTTCAGGAAGCTTATCCGAAAGAACCTGTGGAAGCAATAAGCTTTGAGAAAGAGTACAGCAAAGTGAACCTTTATCCAGAGCTTGGCACAAAAGCAACTAGTCCAAACTTACAGACATAGATTCGTATCTACCCTTGTGATATGATCTTTTTCCCCGAAAACTGATAAACTAAAACATAGGAATAACTTCCCAGCACAATGAGCAATACTTTCATAATTATATGTTTCAGTGATACTTGAAAACATAAAAAAAAGAGATGATTACTGAAATGTAAGAACCATACCTTGCATAAATAATGCATGAGAGTCATCCTATTATTACGTGCTCGTATATCACTGAGTTTAAGGAGACTATCCAATCTAAATCCAACAGCTGACCCTGAAAAAGGACACTTGTGAGGAATATAATCCACAGTTTGCTATCAATTTCATGTGATTAAGAGGAATGGTAGTTTAAGCTATATAATAGCTATAATGAAATTAACCATGTTATTTTGAAATAGGAATACAGGAATTGCAGTCGTATGGTCTTGTTCCTGTCCACAAAACCTAGCTATATCTTTACTTGTGAACAGTTGGTAAATGCTCCAAATTTATTTCAATCAAAAAATTTTATGACATGCAATGAAAACAATTTACTGATAAAATCAGAACAGGATGAAAAATAAATACCTTGTGCCCTGTATTTCTCCATGTGGGATCATTAATTTGCAAAATAATACATAAACATATCAGTCTTACACTGGACTTAACGACTCACCCCTTGCAGTTCCTTGATTTAATGCATTTCCTAAAGAAAGAATTGTTTGCATCACTCGCTTAAGCTTGACAGAGTTCCTGACCTGGCCAAATAACATTATATACCAATATGTTTTAACTCGTCAAAGGAAAAAAGTTAGGTCAATTGACTATAGTGTACCTCTTCAGCAACGCAATTGATAGTATTCAAGCTATTTTTCAGATCTGCAACCTGAAAGAATATACAGAATGATGCAGAAAAATATTAAAATATGTATATCCATCATAGAACAGTTATACAAGTTCATTCGAAAAAAATGATGCAACTATTCTTTCATTGGGGAAAAATTAAAATGATGAAAATACTCTTCTGACCTGTGTAAGAAACTTAATCTTAAAGGACAAGATTCTCAGTTTTGACTCCACCCTTGGCACTTTCATCATTTCCAAGAAGAACTACAAATATCGAAGTAAGTCAGCAGTAGAGTTATTGATTTTGTGTTCACAGAATGATATGATGGGCACATTAAACCTATAGTTGTTTAAATAGGCTAAGCAGTAGACTAGCTATACGTGGCACTAGGGAAGATGTTGAAAAATAACCATCTTACTAGTTTTCACACAATTTCCAAGAATAATCAAACAAGACCATGTGAAATGGTTGGTTGTATGACCTCGGCTAAGATCATGTATGTCTTGGAATGAACTATGAAATTCATTACTTACAGTTACCAAATAGAGATTGATGAAGACATCTC
>KE372704.1:441497-452714 GCA_000418225.1 Zizania latifolia | reverse complement strand
GCGCGTCGCCGAAGGGCGGGGGCCGGGGGCGGGGGAGCCGGCGTTCCTATGCGCGGACTGCGACTCCGGGTGCGACAGCGCGGCGCGGGTCCCCGTCAAGGGGTTCTCCGGGTGCCCCGCGGCGGCCGAGCTGGCCGCCTCGTGGGGGCTCGACCTCCCCGGCGATGACGAGGAGGACGCATTCTTCTCCGCGCTCGACTACTCCATGCTGGCTGTCGACCCCGTCCTGCGCGACCTCTACGTGCCGTGCGACCCGCCGGAGGTGGTCGGTGGCGGCCGACGCCTCAAGGGGGAGGAACTGAGCCACCAGCTCGCGGAGATGGCGCGGCGGGAGGCGGAGACGACGGCGCAGCCGCAGCAGAACTCGGATCTGAGCCCCCGCACGCCCCGCCGGACTCCCGCCGCGGCAAGCGGCCGCTTGCAGGAGAAGCAGGCTCCCCCGCCGTTGCCTCATGCGACGTCAGCTCCAGAGGCGCCACTTCCGTACACTTCACTGCTCATGATGGCGCCGGCTAACTGCACCGAGCTCATTGACAGCGACCGTATTGGCGATGAAGAAGAGCATCTTCTCTGGGAGAGCACTGCGCCGTCAGTGCCACCTACCCAGGTAAAAAGAAGCCAAATTTCTTACAGAAAAAACTTCCTTGGAGTTCAGTCAATTTACATTGCAATTTTATCTCTAAACCTTTTGTTTTGATTAGCGAGCATTGTTAGTTGAATTGCTTAATTAGCCACACTGTTTGTAGGTTCACACGCATTAATGTTGATATACATTTGGGTAATCATGTGCTTTGCAGTTTAGATTATATTAGCTTGCGTCGTATGTTTGCTTTCCTTTAAATTCAGTGAAGAAGTAGAGAAAAGCTGCAGCAAGATTACGCAGCCCCAAAACCATCGTGTTCATCTGTTCTCCTGTTCTTGTTCTCTCGCTGAGTGCCTGAATGATCCGTGCGTGTTTGAGGGCCAATCCAGGCGAGGAGTGCTGACAATTGCAGTCATGATCTCTTGTAGATGAGGGGGGTGGGTTAAAAATGATTGATTTCGGCTTTTCAGGAAGATTTCTTCTGGTTTTGGGATGAACACAGTAGGTGTCAGCTACAAAGCCATCGAAGTTTTACAACTCTGTGCTTTTGTACACCATACTAGCTGTTTCCTGTGGTTCTCATGTCCTATCTAGCTCCCTCTTCCTAGGTTTTGTCAACCACATAACAGAATGGTTCCATTAGCTTTGAGTATGGATAAATTTAACCCTTTTGCTGTCACAATTGATAAACTGGTTGTTTCAGAGATAGCTTGCAGCTGCAATAAAGTTTCATGGACTGGGTAGTATTAGGGGCATTCAATGTGCAAATTGGCTGATGAGGATAGGTGTATATTTCCATTTCAATAATGCAAGTTAGACTGAATTTTCCAAGGAGCTGTTACTATCACAATGTGGAAAAGTGCATTGTATCTGATTTTTCATACTACCGCATTCTAAGGGGTATTTGACTTTTCGGATATCAAATAGATTCTATGACCTCGACTGCACAAATAGGCTCATGAATCATGATGTTTTGATTACAATCAACTTTATCTGAACTTTTGGATATAGGTTGGATAGATATGATATACTTTTAATCTGCCAAATAAATAGCTTTCCAGGGGCATATATATGCTTGTGGGATTGAAATCAACAAAAAGGATGGTTTTCAGCAAACCATATCCTTCTAATCCATCTTCAACATCTTTCAATGTTTCTACATCTTTACCCTGGATCGTGCTTCATTTCATGGAAAAAAATTGACAGTCCTCTGCTTGTAATCGTCATGACAGATATGGGACTTCAATTTAGGAAGGTCAAGGGATCACAATGAGAACTCTGCACTTGAAGTTGGATTTGACTCAAATAATGGAGGCTTTATGATCAAGAGTTATAGTGACATGCTCAAGGAGATTTCTTCAGGGACAACGAAGGATCTGGAAGATATTTATGACTCGAGATATTGTGCAGCTGCCGAAGATATCATGTCGACTAATGTCTGTCATTTGTCATCAAAAAATGTAAGCCATCTTACCCTTTTTCCAACGTAAAAGATTATCTATGCCTATCCAGCGAACCTGGCACCCAATTCACTTGGCATAATGGTGTCAAACATGGTGTTCTTATATTGCCCCTGTGCTAGAAAAGAAGTGCATTAATCCATGCATGTGATGGGAAGATTTTCTCATAGTTCTTAAAATTTTGATATATTTTGCATAGCACTATAATTAAAGAACAGCAAGGATAAAAGTCAAGATATGATTTACCTTAAAAAGAGTCAAGACATGATGGCTCCAGTAGTGGTAAAACGCCTTATATCTGAACAGAATCCTCTAGTTTGTAGTCATGCCTTATACTCCATAATCCATACTAACCATCTATGATAATTACCAAGGACTCAAGTTTAGCGAAATACTGGCAATGAGCTGCTTGAAGAGCACATGGACTTCCTAAAAATGTGCATGTTCATGGGGGCATTCGATGCAGTCACTCTTTTTAGTTGTTACCTGTGAACTTCCCAGTTGACACCATAGCAGAGCTTTCACTGATGTTGATGGGCCACTAACTGATTCAATTCCTTCATGCTGTATGTTCCTAATTTGATCTTATCTTTTAAGGGGTTGGCTCCATGGTCCCGTATGGTGACTGGGATAGTTATGGACCACCATACAGATCCTTGTGTCCTCCTCCAATGATCCACCAAGTCATGGAGGTATCTTGGTTCGTTGTATAATATCGAAGGCCGATTTTGTCAGCATTATGAAAACCCTACAGGAAGCCCCACCACGTTTTCTTTGTTGGTGTCATTGTAGAGAAGCACAAAATCACTGTCTGGTGCTATATACCCAGTAAAATTTTGTGTCTGCTGGTAGTACATAGGAGTAGCTCAAGTTACACATGTTCTGTGCTGATTGCTGAATGCTAGAGTATACCTTAGAGATAAGATTAGTTAGAATCAGATTATATCTCCTCCCACCTTATCTATAGATTGATTGTCTTATCTCTTCGTATTCACCCTTATATATACCGTCTCCCGAGGCTCACTGTAACACACATCTCCAATCAATCTAATCTACAATATATTCTTCTCTCTCACAATTCAACACTGAACTTTCCTTGCAGCCCAGCACTGGGAGCCACAAACGGAAAGCTATCTCATGTGCCTCGACAATAGATGGACCGACAACTTCAGGGAACCATGGAACTGTTGCTTCAGGGCCTCTGGGAAGCTCTTCTCATGACAGAGGATCTGGAGCAACTCTCACCAGGGAGATTTCCTTCTGTGACCAATCCTTAGTCCCTGCTGGAGCTAACAGGCCTACCGCCAAGATCGACAGCGAGACGCTTGCCCAGAACAGGGACAGCGCGATGCAGCGGTACAGGGAGAAGAAGAAGAATCGCAGGCATGGATGAACTGACTACCCCTGAACCTCACCTGCTGCAGGCAGCAGCAGCTTCTTCTCCATTGTTACAGGCGGACCTGGTTTGATTTCTCACTGTCATTGTTGCTTTTACGCAGGTACGAGAAGCACATCCGGTACGAGTCGAGAAAGCTGAGGGCAGACACGAGGAAGAGGGTGAAAGGCCGCTTCGTGAAGTCGAAGGAAGCACAGGACGCCGGTAATGGCGGGTGACCGAACGAGCCCTGCAGCTGCAAAGCCCTAATAGCTAGCTGTGTACGTAGGCACGTAGCTCGGATTTTTGACATTGCACATGTGGTCATATGCATGCGAGCTGTTACCTTCGGGTCGGTTGACTCTTTGACTTTTTTATAAATATAACGTCTCTATTTCGATTAATTTTATAGAAAATATATTAACAACTATATTATTAAATTAGATTCATTAAATACATCATAAAATATGTTTTTAATGATGTATTTATTTGAATAAAAAAGACAAACAATTTATAATATGAAACGGACGTAGTAGATGGAGTAGCTTAGTCTGATAAGCTGTGTTACCTGTGATAAACTAAACGCTCTACAAATCAACCAACAAATCGAATTGATTTCAAGTGTTAGAAAGGAACATTGATTTGCTTATCGGATAAATTAAGTTTTGAGATCTAAACATGTATGGATGAGTGTATGTCACTATGTTGTCTGGGATTTCGGGCCAGCCATACGTACGATGCATCTCCACTGGGCCCGCATGTCAGCCGTACATGTGTGTATATCTCTGCTTCTATAGCTGCCCCCATATTTCCTTATATATAGGTTAGTTTGCACTTGTACATAAAAATTAAGAAATAATTTTAAATAATTTTTTCGTTATTTACTATGCTTGGTAAAAGGTAGGTTGTTTTTATTAGTGGTAACATTTATTTAAAAGAGTAAATATGAAAGAAATGATGAAAAAAATAATTACAAGTTCTAAAACAACTTATATTTAAAATTAAAACCAGGGAGAGTACCTCTTACTCCTGTTCAAAACAAAAGGTAAATAAATGCTTTAAAATGACTCATATTTAAATTAAAAAATAATTAAGACTAAAACGACTTATGTATGGAATTTGATAGAGTATCTCTTACGCCCCGTTCAAAACAAAAGTTGGATAATAGATTACATTTAATTTTGAGTTTATGATAATTATTTAAGGATCCTAATGCATAACTTTAATGCTAAAAGTTGATAAACAATTTCAAAATAAAATTATCAACAATTTCCAGATGTCTTAGATATAGTTGCCAGATGTCTATTTCCAGATGAAGTTAGAACTCGAAGCCTATGAGAGTATGTGACCACAAACCTGAATCATGATGGTTCAGTAAAACAGGAAACGTAGGTACAAAACGAACCATTTTATTCGAAAGGCGAAACTGTACAGTTGATTGCGACTGATAAATACATGGGACTGATGACAGGTTGAGGAGGATAAAGTATTCACAATTTTTTTATGCGCAGAAACGCACGCTATTTACAAACGACATGAGAGCTGCACTAAGCAGATGTCAGTTGATTATGTCGAAGTACTTGGGATCAGCAGGGAAGTCATGTTCCACTCGCAGCTACAACAAAAATGAAACCAGCCCATTGAATCAATGAAATGTAACAGATTAATTGAGAAACAAGGGATAAATAATGCCAGATAAAGATGATGGTTTGGACTGCACAGAATAGTTCATTGTTAGGAACTGGCTACTGAAAAGGCTAGACTAGCACAAATCAATACAATATTTGAGCCACCTGCATGTCTATGTAAGCTGAACAACCAACTGATGCTTGCACCTTGAAGAAAGAAAACAGAAGAAAGTAGGGTCGAGAGAACTTTCAGAATATGGGAACAGTTGCATACCTGGCCTTCATCTGCATCTGAATGCCTCTGAGGAAACACGACTCTAAGATCATTATAGAGATAGAACCTTCGCTCTTCCTCTTTCGATGCATTACTATTATGTGGCGTCGATGATGGGTCAGATTTGCATCGTAGCATTGATTTTGAGGATTTCCTAGACGCAGGGCATAGAAAGCGCAGGTGCAGAGCATAACGAATCACACCTCCACCTGAGCTATCATTGATCCTAGAAGATGCACAGCAAGAATTCTTTCCACCCAAGTTATCCATCTGACAGCAACAGTCATCAGAATCAGTGTTGTTTTTCTTATTCACAGGAGAGCTAGATTTATTTGATCCCATTGTGTTACTGTCCAATGAACGACATTTAGCATTTGCATCTCTCTGCTCTGGTCCATCGGATGAGCCTGCAAAAACAAAATAAGTCTATCAGTGACTTGAGATATAAAGTTTGGACTTTGCTATTATTTGTATCAGACTATCGGCTCCATTACATTCTGAACTTCCCCGTTCTGTAAGTTCCCTTCCACTTGAGACAGACTGAGCCTTGGGACCAACATTAATGTCACTGGCCTTGCTTCCTTCTTTCATTGTATTAGATGGGGAAAGAATGGGGGACAGAGTGACCTTTTGCCGCATGAAAGTCTGTCCCATTATATAAGAGAAATAAGATGAGAAGGGGATGGAGAAAACAAAAACTGCGAGCTTCAAAACACTTGTTGTCAGTCCTTGTAAATGTTTAATAATGTACACATAGCTAAATACTGATCCATTATGTGCATGATAACCTTTGTATAAGTGTATGGGAACAGATTGAAGCTTTCAAGCAACCATGTAATGGATTTATTTGTCTTGGCTCAGCTGACCAAGATAGTAAAGCACGTACATATGTTGCCACCAGGTCAACAAGAAATAAGGTAACTATATGACAATAACCTTCAGTGCTATCCAGTAATTGACAAAAAAAGTCAATTAATTACAATTTGTTGTACCTTGGTCCCAGAAGGCATGTCCGTCAAGTCATAGTTGCAGAAGAAAGTATGAAGTGGAGTTTTCTCAGGGTTGCTCACAACCTATTGATATTACTGGTTGAGTCAATAGCATGTTTATACACGTATAAAAAGTATAGTACTTCAAAAACAAGAGCAGAAATTCAGACAACTATGTTTTTGTACCGCACATTAAAACAGCTGCATAAACTAAAAAAAATGAAATGTATAACTCCTCAGTCAGGTTAAATATGTGTTCTGGTCAGGTTAAGTTTTTCATACTCATAGCATTTGCACTTAATATGCATCAACAGAAGAGGACAATACTCCAAAATCCAAATATATGACTATTGATATGTCCAAATATGTGAAACAATTTGAGTTGCCAGACAATATAAGCAGTACAAAGAAATGCCAAGGTGGTTATAATTAAGAGAAACGATCAGCCACTATAGATATTATTGGCAAATGATGAACAACCAATCAGCCACTTGTCATTCATGTTAATATTGAGAAGTACTGCAGTACCATTTTAAGAGCGCTACTAGAGCTTGTCAAATGAAATATTTTCGTAGAAGTCTTTGCATTATTATCAAGAAAAAAACAGGAGTTTGTAATATCAAACAAACATTTCACCCAAAACAACAGGTCAAGAACACCTTTGACTGTTCTTATAAGGGTAAAACAATAGAGTACCAGTTGTATCCTCCCCTTAGCAGGGACACGTAAGCGACTTTTGGCTGCTCTTGAATCATTATTACTAAAGCTTCTTTGGAGTTTTGGGCTTCTGCTGTTAGCTGCAGGTGATCTCCCAGCAAGATCAATAGACGAATAATACAATAAGGAGCTATCCTCATCAATGCTTGTTACTGCAAATGGAAGTTTCTGAGTTGGAGGACAGAAGCTGCCACCAGTAACATTTAGAACAGCTAAGAATCCATCAAGTATCTGCATTCAAAATGATCATCGGATTAAATTGCTCATCAATAGCCTGGCATTCTAGTATAGCTTATGAAGAAAAGGAAATTAGAGACCTGATTGTCTTTGCCATAAGAAAGTCGACCAGATAGAAGGGACTCCTCAAAGGAGCCAACAAGTGACCATCGTACTGGGAGACTCAAACTCCGACCATAACCAACCCGGGGAGATATGGGGGTGGATTCAGGACCCCAGTTTTGATACCTTCTACATGAATTTCTTTTAGGGGTCATGACATTATATTGATCATGTAATATGTTGGTTTCTTCTAACACATTCAGCATTCTAATTCCATCAGGCCCTCCCTTTTCTCTCAAATCTAGATAATCATGTTCAATATCTCCCATTGTACGACACTGAGCTCCTGTAACCTTAGTTCTGTTCATACATTTAGGGCTGAGGGGGGACAGCGAGAGAGGAGAGTGTGCTAATTTTGCACTCGCAGCTAGATGACCAAGATAGGATAATGACTCCTTGCTCCCAAGTAAAGGACCATCAGTGAATAAATTAGAATCAATCTTATTGGCATCCCATTCTGGACTCCCGTTGGAGCATCCAGAGTTTGGCCAGGCCTGTGACTCAAAAGAATCAAGGATCCCAGTGTTTGCCTTTTTACTATCTTGGAAGCAAGAACTGTAAGGTTTCCTGGCTGAATCAGAAAGTTCAAATCTAGCACCACCAGCAGCAATATTCAGCTTATCACCGTGGAACTGTCTATCAAGCACGTTTTTCAATGGTGAGAGCAGTCTTTTCCTTGCCTGAAGTTCATGCTGATCAAACGGTGTATGACAATGATCAATTTCTGTTGTAGCAGAACCTCCAACAGAACCAGATTCAAAGCCCACAACCCTCATTGTGGGCACATGGACAGCAGGATCCAATTTATGAGAAGATCTAGAATCTGCATCTCTTGAATCAATTCTTAGTCCTCGGAGACCTGCAGATCCATCGAAGGCATAGCTGTCCCTAGCATGCTCAGGTGATTCATTCGGAACATCTAATGCGGTCTTCCTAGCATATATCCTGCAGTTTGGGCTTCCTCCAAGAAGCCCATCCAAATCACAGGCAGCAACACCCTCAAAACGACGAGGGCTTGACACAGGAATATTGGACGGCGTAGGCGCATCCTCGACTCGTTGAACCTGAGGTAAACCCATTGCTAACAATCTATGTTATGTCCCAGCAGAAAGGAATGTCACCGATTTGCGTTTGCTTCCAGACTCCTACAATGCACTTATCTAATTCCTTTTGATGATCTCCTTCAGAATCTTGCTTTCAGTCTCCAAACATCAAATCTGTGATCAGAGAAATCATCATCAACTGAAACCCATCAACACTGGAAGGGTAGAACTACACTCGTATAACCTACTCGAACCCCTCGGACGCAAGGGTGTCATCTTGCCACGCCGAGCCATATCCCCATAGCTACCGCAGCAACTGGAGATGAAGCACAACTTGGAGCCAGAGCAAGCAACCAGGAACCTAGGATGCACCATGCCAGGAGGGGTATCACATCACAGTCCTGCAGAAGAAGCGAAGCAAATCAATGAGCAACTAACTACGTTTAGCTCAGGAAACGGAAGCCGCAAACTTCTGCCGCTTCTCACTGATGCGAGAGCAAACCTAACGTCTGGACCCCCAAAATTTCTTAGAAACAAACCGCTATCAGCACTCCACCACGCAATCAACCGGAGAGAAGCAGAGAGAGAGAGAGAGAGAGAGAGAGAGAGATTAAGATTGGATCGGCAAACAGGAGGCAGGCAGACTCATGAGCCATGAGAGCTCATCACCAGCAGCAACCTCGAGAAACCAATCAAAGCCGGGACATCAGGAGAGAGAGATAGAGGAAAAAACCTTCGATTCGAGCCGTGGCGTGGCGGACGGAGAGGGATCGGTGAGCCAATCGCCCCGCTGGGTTCCCTCTCTCTCTCTCTCTCTCTTCTCCCCCCGCAAGGCCGCAACCTTGCCCTCTCGCCCGAACGCCTCCGCTTCGTCTCCTTCCTTGGCTACACCTCCAGCTCCATCTCGCTTTCCCTCTCTGATGGCTTATATCATTCGTGCGAGCAGCCACGGGGATGGCGTGATTAGGGCTCCTCTAATCCCTAATTAGGGAGATATTTTTTTTGAGGCGGAAAACGTTGGGTTAGTAGCATTTGGTTGCTTCCAAATTCCAAATCCGGTAGGCTGGAATGGATTCCCCTCTCTTCTTCGGTTTGCTTCCTTCGGCCGCCCATGGATAATCAGGCCTACAGCCACAAGATCCAGTAGCTTCTTTGTTTTTAATACATATTTATAATGCTGAGGAACCCTTAATCTATAAGCAAAACTCTTTATTTAATGTCAGTGAAGATTTAATACTACTTAGAGCATGTTTAGATAGGCTTAAACTAATAGTTAGTTGACTAATAGTTAGAGCTAATTGTTAGCTAACTAATACTTAATTCGTTTTATAATATAGCAATTTAGTACCGGATGTGATATTTTATAGTATAACGAATCTAATCTATGGTGCTGTCCAGATTCGTTATACTATAAAATATCTTATCCGATATTAGATTATTATGTTATGGGACAAAAGGAGTAGTTAGTTAGCTAAAATTAGTATATACATGTTCGGGTACTTTAGGCTAATATATAGCTAAAGTCAATTTTACCCTTACTACAGTACTCGGGCTACGGTGGGACAATGGGCAATAGAGTCTAAAGTTTACAATTAACTCATATTAGTCCAGTTTTATGGACTAATGGGCTAACAATTAGCTAGGCAATGAGCTAATAATTAGCCAGTATATTAGCTCACATGTTTAGATCAACTAGAACTGATTTTTAGCAGCTAATTGTTAGTCCTATGTATCAAACAGACCGATAGTTTCACATTTTCGTCACCTCATAGCATTCATTATTTAATCCACACTCAGTTTTTGTTGATTGGATGGTTTAATGAAAACTAATTTGAGGGTAAAAGTTTTATACTTATACTCTTTCTGGTCTAAAAGATAAGGCTAAAATTAGAAAAAGGATAAAACAAACTCGTAAATAAATTCTTAAATTAAAATCTGGTTGTGGCTCAAACATGCAAACCTAGGCCTGATTGGATGAGATATAAGTTGGCTGCGAATTATAAGCCTAACACACGGTAAGACTTTTATACTAGTACTCTTAGCAGACAAGGTTAAAAAATTAAAAAAAAACAAAGAAAAAACTCCTAAATAATATTCCAAAATTAACTTTTAAATTTTAAATTTGAATGCATCTTATAAGTGGTAGCTCAAGCAAGCATACTAAGGCCTGATAGGATGAGGTATAAGTTGGTTATGGATTATAAGCCAAAGGCATGAAACTAATTTTATTATTCTTAGGTCTAAAAGTAAAGACTAAAAAGTAGAAAGAAAAAAATCACAAATTGATTTCAAAATTAAGTTTTAAAATTTAGGTTCTGGATTATAGTTTGTAGCTAAGAAGCAGACTATTTTGAGATAATCATTAGATTGTTATGGGCTCTCATTATAGACATCCTTAATCATAAGCTCCAGTGTTCTTATGACAGTAAGGCGAGGCGAGACGATCTACCCCATTCTAGCTATCTAGGCGAGTTAGGCGCGCGGCGAGGCGACACCATACACCCATAAGAATTATACTATGCAGAGGAAAGAATAAGAGTGATAGCTACTTTAGGTTTTATTTAAAGACTAATATCAGCGCTAATATCAACACACCATTCGCCCACTGTCCAGAACAGAAACAAAAACAAGCCTGTAAACAAAGAGTGAGAGAACAGAAACAAAAGCAAGCCAGTAAAAAGAGTGAAGAGACGTGAGAACAGGTCCGCTACCTTGCCGGTGTGGAAGTCCGCCACCACCTCGCGCGGGCCAGGGGCGTGAAACTCCACCGCCGCGCCACCAGGCCAGGGGCATGGAACTCCACCGCCGC
>KE372704.1:404404-425026 GCA_000418225.1 Zizania latifolia | reverse complement strand
TTCATCCTCATCGTCCAATCTTCATCACCCGGTTGACAAGCACTCATCACCTCTTGGTTCATACCATGACTCCTCAGCGACAGGGCAACCGAACGCTTGCGGTGGTCGAAAATCCTGATTATCTTTAGCCGGGACGACTAGTGGACGGACGTCCCCAAGCCGGGTCGATTTCCACTCGTGGTCGACCCAGTTATCCTGAAGGTGCGCCTCAAGAGGGTGCTAATTGATGGTGGTAGCGTCCTTGATGTCCTGTTTAAGGGAACTCTCTCTGCACTCGGCATCGACGAGTCGGCGCTTCAGAAGATGGACACGCCTTTTTGTGGGATTGTCCCGGGGAAGGCTTCTATTCCACTCGGCACTCTTAATTTGCCGGTGATGTTTGGCACTCGGGATAATTTCAGGACCGAGCACGTTAAATTCTAGGTCGCTGACTTTTGCCTATCACACCATGCTTGGTAGGCCCTCTCTCGCCAAGTTCATGACGGTGCCCCACTATACATACCTGGTCCTCAAAGTTCTAGGACCAGCGGATACTTTTTCTGTTAAGGGAGATGTCGCCACCTCCTATGCCTGCGAGCAAGAGAGCCTCGCCTTGGGAGAAGCGGTGGATATTTCTGTCCGAATGGAAGAGAACGTCTAGGCGACCAAGACCACGTCGACTGCTGACCTCGACATCCCGACCGCCACGCCATCGACATCGGGCATGTCGCCATCGCTAGCTAAGTACAAGAGTATTCAGCTCTCAGACGTCGACCTATCCAAGATGGCGCTTATCGAGACAGCGCTAGATCCTAAATAGAAAAGCGCGCTCGTCAGCTTCCTCTGCGCTAACATCGACATATTCGCCTAGCACCCCTCCGACATGCCGAGCGTACCAAGGGAGCTGATCGAGCACGAACTCCATGTCTTCCCAACCGCCAAGCCGGTCAAGCAGAAGATGCGTCGATTCGCCCAGGAGCGTAAAGAGGCCATCAAGGAGGAGGTCACCTGACTGCTAGCAGCCGAGTTTATTAAATAGATGTATCATCCCGACTGGGTAACAAACCTAGTCCTTGTAATGGGAAATGGAGAATGTGCATTGACTACATCGATCTTAATAAACGATGTCCAAAAGATCCTTTTCCGCTGCGACGCATTGATCAAGTGGTTGACTCCATATCCTGCTGCTCCCTTCTTTGCTTCCTGGATTGCTATTCAAGCTATCATCAAATCAGCCTTAAGGAAGAAGATCAAGAGAAGACATCGTTCATCACTCCATTCGGCGCCTATTATTATACATCAATGCCCTTCGGGCTCAAGAATGCTGGGGCTACATATCAACGTGTCATACAACGTTGTCTCGCTGATCAGATTGGACGTAACGTGGAAGCCTATGTAGACGATGTCGTCATCAAGTCAAGGGATCCAGAAGATTTAATTCCTGACCTCTAAGAGACTGTAGAGAATCTCTATAAATTCTGATGGAAGCTCAACCCGAACAAATACGTATTCGGGGTGCCGACTGGAAAGCTGCTTGGTTTTGTTGTCAGCAGTTGGGGAATTGAAACCAATCTAGAGAAGATATCGGCGATCATCAACATGACCAAGCCAACCAGTGTGAAGAATATTCAACGTCTCAAATGCTACATGACGGCACTCGAGCGTTTTATCTCCTGACTCGGCGAGCAGGGAATGCCATTCTTCAAATTATTGAAAAAAGAGGGCAATTTTAATTGGACTCTAGAAATCGACCAGGCGTTCGCCGACCTCAAAAAATTTCTCACCACGCCGCCTGTTCTGGTTGCACCGACCCCTAGAGAAACTTTGCTCCTTAACATCTCCACCACGACACGTGTGGTCAGTACCACCATGATCGCCGAGCGCTCAGAGGGGGTCCACGCCTACCCGGTTCATCGACCAGTGTATTTTATATCTGAAGTACTTGGACCATCAAAAGTCCGATACCCCTAAATTCAGAAGCTCCTTTATGCCGTGCTCATCACCGCCCGGAAGCTTAAGCATTATTTTCAGGCGTACTCGGTGGACGTTATTATGGAATTTCCACTCGGCGACATTCTCCGCAATCGGGACGCTACTGGTCGAATTATCAAGTGGGCCATTGAGTTGGGTGAATATACCCTCGACTTCAAGCCCCGGACGGCCATCAAGTCTCAAGCTCTTTCCGACTTCATCGCCGAGTGGATAGAGGTTTAAATCCCGCCGACCGCCGAGACCCCGAAGCATTAGGTCATGTATTTTGATGGCTCCCTCAGCATTGATGGAGCAGGTGCTAGAGTACTTCTGATCTTCCCCCAAGGTGAACGTCTAAAGTACGCTCTTCAACTTCTGTTTACAGCGTCCAACAATGCAGCCGAGTATGAAGCACTCATCAATGTCTTGCGGATTGCTATCTCCCTTAGAGTTAAACGCTTTATGGTATATGGAGATTCTAAATTGGTCATCAGCCAAGTCAACAAAGACTGGTCCTACACCAGTGATAAAATGGATATATATTGCACGGAGGTTCAAAAGTTAGAAGGTAAATTCTATGGCCTCGAGTTCCATCACGTCCCCCGGGACGAGAACTCGGCTGCCGACCTCCTCGCCAAGCTAGGATCTTCTAAGAACTCCACAAACCGTCGGTTCAAGCTGAAGAAGCACAACCCTCGGACACCAAAGAAACGCCTTATGTCTTGGTTATCACCGACGATGCTGAAGACTGGCGCTAACCCTTTATCGACTTCATCCTCACCGCCAAAGCTCCTGAAGATAAGGACCTGGCTATCCGCCTTGCCCGAAGGAGCAAGCAATATATTGTTGTAGGCACATAATTATATAAGAGGGCCGCTTCAACTCGAGTGCCCACGAAGTGTGTCACTCGATCCCAAGGGTCAGATATACTAAAAGAAGTGCACTCGGGCTTATGCGGAAATCATGCGGGCGCTCAGACACTGGTCGGTAAGGCCTTCCGGTCAGGCTTTTATTGGCCGACTGCCAATGAAGATACTAAGCTACTAGTCAGGAGCTGCCAAGGATGTTAATTTTTTGCCGAACAACACCATCTCCCTGCTCAAGCTCTTCAGACTATTCTCCTTTCATGGCCGTTTGCATGCTAGGGACTTGATATGGTCGGCCCATTCCAAAAGGCCCCCCAGGGATACGATCATCTATTCGTCACAATTAACAAATTCACAAAGTGTATCAAAGTTATGCCACTCTGAACCAACACAGCCAAGAAAGCCGCAGAGTTCATCCAAGGTATATGCTATCGGTACGGTGTTCCTAACCAGATCATTACCAATCTTGGCACTCAGTTCATCGGCAATGATTTTTAGGAATTCTGTGAAGACCGGTGTATTCAAGTCAAGTATGCATCTGTGGCACATCTAAGGGCAAATAGCCAATGTGAACGAGCTAACGGCATGATACTCTAAGGTTTAAAAGCTAGAGTTATTGACCCTCTCGATAAATATGGCGGTCGGTGGATGAAGGAATTGCCAACAGTTCTTTGGAGACTTCACACTCAGCCTAGTCGAGCTACCGGTCGGACTCCATTTTATCTAGTGTATGGGTCGGATGCCATTTTGACGGTAGATATTCTTCATGAGTCACTAAGGATCCAACAATATAATGAGGGTGCCACCGAACAAACAAGAGAAGAGGACATCATCAGTCTTGAAGAAGCTCACTTGGCTGCAGCCATTTAGTCTGATCGGTACCAGCAAGTTCTACGCCGATATCACGAACACAATGTACGTGATCGGTCATTTCAAGTCGGCGACGTGGTCCTACGCCGAGTACAGTCTATAGTCGGTGTTCACAAGCTTTTTGCTCCGTGGGAAGGTCCATTCATTATAGCAAAAGTAATCCGACCAGGCTCTTATCGACTGATACGGGAAGACGGTCAACGTGTCCCTAACTCCTGGAATATCGAGCATCTTCGCCGCTTTTACCCATGATGTTATAAGCTACGTACTCTTATCTTGGGTTAATAAAGATGTTCTTTCAATCTTTTCTTTATTACCATTTTTTTCACCCGCTCGACCCTGAGTGCTTGCCTTCTCATCACTCTAACCCAAAGTCTATGACCCGCTCTAGCTTTGATAAGTTATTGTTGAGATTTGTTGCCCACTCGGGGGCTCGCCGTTCGCCATGCTATTTGCCCGACCTTCTTATTTTGTTATTTTCGACTACTTGTGAAGCTGAACGTTCAATACACGTGCATGCGGCTCAGTTTCCCTACGTTGCGAACTAAAGCTATACCAATCACTCGGAAATCAGATAACAGTGGTCGGACACAGAACAATTTAAACCCCAAAATATCATTTCATTGAAAGTTAAACTATATATACATGGTGTTCTTTTCTACATGTTTGATCTATTCGGCAGGTTCTTCAGGATACGGTTCTAAATCTTGGATAAGAATGGCCGTCGTATCCTCCACCTCCACGTAGATCCGCTCCACGTCGGACTCCTCTACATTCGTTGGCAACCCCGCCTGGATGTGATCTTTCCGAGCAGTCGGGTATAACGCTCAGACTATCCCGAGCGTGTGTGTGGCCGCCGATCGCATGAAGTCCCGGGCTTGGTCCCGAAGATGTGCCGCCGACCCCTGGAACCGCTCCAAAAAATTCTCCATTGTCCACTCGGCGTTGATAGGTTCACCGTCAATCATCTTGATGAGCACCTCGGGCCCCGCCCGGCAGTGGTCGAGATACGCTTGAGTGCTGCTCAAACGTAACTCTAGGTCGGCGAATTGAGCGTTCACCCGCCGATGCAGTTCTGCCAAGTATTAATACAAGCGTCAGATAATATTTCACTTGAAACTTATTGAAGACAATATTAAATGATCATACTTTTATACTCACCGACTGCTTTATTGGCCTTCTTCTGTGTGACTGTGGCGGTGGCCTCGGCTACGGCAATCTTCTTCTCCAACGCTATAGCCTTGGCCTCAGCTGTCGTCGCCTTTTCCTTGGCTTCATCACGCTCGGCCACGGCCAACTCTGGCGAAGTGACCGAGCGCTCAGCCATGACAGTCACCATCTCTAACTAAGCCTCCAAGGTTGCCCAGTCTATTCATCATAATGTTTAGATAGATACAACAAACATCACCAATAATTTCTGAAGAGGCTAAATACTTACCAGAGGATCGGATGTCCAACTGGGCACGAAGGATTTCATTTTCCCTCTCTGCCATCCTCCAGGCAGCCTCCCTCCTCGCCAGTTGCTCCGTCAGTCGCTGAACTTGGTCATTGAGATCTCCCAAGTCTAGGTTGTGGCCGGGGTACCTGACCAGACGGTTAAGTACACGCTGCAATAAGTACAACGTCAGCTACAAGTGATGGACTACAAACAAAAATTAATGTAAGCATGACTTACGCTGGTCGCGCTGCCGAGACGTAGTGCGTCATAGCACTCCGCCACCTCCCGCTGCACTTCATCGGCAATGGGAGCCGGTCCGCCTACCGATCCCGTAGCCTCCGCTGCTAGCGGCACCACATTTTCTGCCTCCCCCATGGCGGGGTTGGCACTCGGGTACTCCTCTACTCGGGAGGTAGCAGTCGGCTGCTCCCCCATCGCCATGTCATCGGTCGAACCAGCCGTGGTTGGCATGGCTCTGGATTCGGTCAGGACATTGCTGCTCGGCACGGCCGTGGTCGGCGTCCCTTTGGTCGTGGCCACCACCGGGTGGGCCTCTAGGGCTTGAGCAGCTATCGTTGGCCTAGCAGCGGCAGTGAAGACCACTACGTCAGTGGCCACCACCCTCGTCGCCACAGCCGCCCCACCGATCGGTGTAGCCATCGCTGCGTCGTCCCCACCGCCGACCGCCCTGGAGCCACTGGCCGTCGGCTGGCTTGTAACATCGTCGTCATCGGGCAACGGTGCCGGCGCACTGACAAACAAACGAAAGTTAAACGCATAGCATACATGACGTTTATCAAATTTGTCAAAAATAAACTTACTAGGTGGACTTACAGAATGCGCTCCTCTTCACCTAGGGATATTTCCTCGACGGGCCTCCCGATGGCGGAGCAGGAGGAGACGGAGGAGGGGGTGAGGGCGATGACGATAACGACGCCCCTACTGTTGCCCCACCGACAGGCCCGGCCTCGGACATCTCCGAGTCACCACCGGTCTCTCCAGGAAACGACGATAGCACCTTGGGTTTTCCCTGCGATGCCACTGCCGTGCGCGGCTTCTTCGCCGCAGGAGGACAAACATATTTGTCCTTCCTCTTCTTTGTTCCGATCAGCCCGACCGGCCGATCGATGTCCTTCTGCCCGACCGCACGGGACTGCTCGGGCAAAGGAGCCAGAGAGCAGTATGTTTCTCGCCCCTGCAATAAGGACTCAGTGAGCACCCGACAGGTGATATTATTAAGCATCAGCACAAAAATAAAAAGACAAGACAATAACAAGGCATCACCATCGGTCGAGGGTTGAGCAATTTGTACGAGCGTGGGCCGTCTTCATTGTCGATTACTGTCTTGGGGGCAAGGAGACCCGCTTGCTACCTTCTTCCATAGTTAGGAGCTCCACGGACTCCTGAGAGGGGTCCGATCGCCCGCGTACTCATACCCCGGCCGTGCTCGGCTCTTACAGGGCTGAACGTGTTGGAGCACGAAGTTGAGGACCACGTGGACCCCGGACAGCTTCTGCTTCCGAAGCTCATCGATCTCTTAGACAAGCTCGTTCACTTGGCCTTGGTCCTCTGACCCGCAGTGATCCGACCAAGTCAAGGCCGGGGTTGGCACGTGGTCGGTCTCCGAAGAAAGGACCGGCTCATGGTTCCCGACGTAGAACCACTAAGAGTGTCAGCCCTTATTGGACGTCAGGAGGGAGACGGCGATATACTCGGTCGTCTTGCCGTCGTGGAGCTGGATTCTAGCCCCGTCAATGCCCTCTTCTTAAGAGCTCGTAGAGAGAATAAATAGCGAAAGAGATTGAAGTGGGGATCGATGCCAAGATAGGCTTCGCAGAGATGGATGAAGATAGAAATGTAGAGAATGGAGTTAGGGGTTAAGTTACAAAGAGAAATATCGTAGTGGTGAAGAAGGCCCTGAAGAAAAGGATGGGCCGACAAGCCAAGCCCACGGTGAAGAAAAGACTCGAACATCACCAATTCGTTGGTGTTCGGAGTCGAAAAACTTTCTCCCGCCGCCGGACGCCACAAGGACAACGCCCTCGTCGGGAGAACACCGGCCTTCTCCAGAAGCTGAAGCTGCCGCTCCGAAGCGCTGGACTTCACAAACTTCTTCGAACAGTCGACACCGGCATTGGAGTCGGTGGTCGCCATCGGGACAATGCACGGCGGAGCAAGAGGTTTCAGATTGAAAAGGCGGCAAGCTTTGTGGAAGTACACCACGCAATGGCAATGGCGGCCGGGACGGCGAGGTGCCAGCGGGAAAGATTTGGGCGCAAGGAGGAAAATGAACAGCGAAGGGAGATAGCGTACGGCAGACGGAGCGCAGAAAGGGCAATTTATAGCCGACCGCGTGACTGTTCGGGCCCCCACTCCGCCGTAATCGCCTCGAGACAACATGCCTCAATGACTCGATCTGGCCGCCCAATGCGAATCTGACGAATGTACAAGGAAGCCGAAGCGACGCCCACTACTCCAACCGACACCTGCCTATCGAAACGCCTAGGAACTCGCACGTCTTTTCATGACAGTCGAGTCTGACAGACGCCAATCCTTTCCGCCAGGCGCCACTTCGCGAAAACTGCTATGGACCCCACGTACGCCATTACTCCAGCCGCCGCCAGTCTGATGCCTTTTTCGCCAAAATCATCGTGGGCCCCACGTAAGCCGGCAGTTGCCAATCCGCTGCAACTGATGTCTTTTCGCCAAATCGCTGCGGGGCCCACATACTCCTTTGTCTTAGACTACTCCAATCGACGCCTTGTTCGCCAAATCGCCGCATGGCCCACTTACTCCCCATTTATATCTACTCCAATCAACGCCTTGTTCGCCAAAATCGTCGCGGGGCCCACTTACTCCCTAGTTCATATCTACTTCGATTGACGACTTGATCTCCGAATCGCCCGAGGAGCCCACATACTCCATCACGCCAATCGACTCCAATGGATACCTTCTCGCCAAAACACCGAAGATTTAAAATGTCTCTCGACTCCAACGATCACCCAATCGCCAAAACGCCCGAGGGCTCGAATTTCTCTTGCCTCGATAAATGGCTGAACAAGATTTTAGACCCTAAAGCTTGTTTTTCTAAACAAATCTTCAAGATCGAGGGCTACACCTGGCAAGTGCACCTGCCCAGTTGATAAAGAAAAAATCATCAAAGATTAGAGCTCCTTACAACTTCTCGACTCCATCCTGAGGATTATCGCCTTTCAGTCGCAAAGAGCTCGGGGGCTCCTGTCGGGGTTATGACCACGGAATACTCTCCGAGTGCATTCATGATGATCAGACAGAAGATGAGGTCAAAAAGACAGAGCGTTAAATACAACCTAGAAGGGGTCAGACCAACACGCATCCTGAATACAGTCAGTCAAAGGGAGGGTTCCCGACCGCTGGAGCTCGGGAGGACGCCCGACTGCCGGGGCTCGGGAGGACGCCCGACCACCAGGACTCGGGAGATCCGTTCAACAGTCGGTCCACCTCATCAATGACAATAAACTCTAGGACGTAACAATCAAATTAATGTAGCGAATAAAGATATATTTATTAGTCCACGATCTCAGATGATTTAAACCGAAGTAAAGGGGATTAATGGGGCTGTTAAGGCCTAAGCAGTAACCCCTTGATCCTTGCAATATATAAAGGGACCGGGGGTACCTCTTACAGAGAGGTCTTTTTAGACATACGCCCACTCGCATACGATCCTTCTCAGGCTCTTTTGCTCATATTTTAATACACAGGACTAGAGTTATTATCCTCATGGAGGCCCAAACCTGTCTAAAAATCTCTGTCTCTTATTGTTGTGAGACAACCATTGAATCGCGATCACAATCTTCCCCATACACCTACACAAATCTTATCTGTGGATAACCACATAGGATACTGTTGTTCTTACGCAACGACAGTTTGTGAGTTATGACATTACGTTATAAAATCACTCTAAATAAATTTATCCTCTTTTATATCTTTTTACCGCAGACTTGAGGGTAAATTTGTTTCTTATTTTTATATATCATTAATAAATTTTGTTAAATAACCTTGATACTACTATTATTATGAGTTTGTGAGTTATGACATTACGTTATAATACCACTTTAAATATGTTATGATATAATTGTAATATTAGGTGTAAAGTTTTATTTGTAAACATCTACTTATGCATAAGTTCAACGAACTTGTGTTATTACTATATTATAATAATAATAAAAATAAATATAGCAATAATTAAAAAATCAACAAACCAGGGAACCTACATGCTGACCGGTTCAATCATTCATTGGTTCTTTTTTACTATGACTAAAGATGGGCTTGGAAGGATAAGCTTCCGTTACAAGGGAGAGAGAATGAGATATCCCTTCTTCACAAGTGTGACCAAATTTGGCAGTACTTTTCAGTGAGAGGAATCATGCATGGTCCATCAACATTGAGAGTCCCAACCCCACCGCTTGCAAGTTGCACCGCATGGGAATCTCTCTGCATATAACCTCTGTTTTCTGCTAGATCTTTTGTCCCGTAAAGCTAAACTAAACTAAACGCTACTAAATTCTTATTTTTAAGAGCAAAGTATGCATTTGTTTTCTAGAAAATATTAAAAAAAAAGTAGAGATACCTTTCCTAGTTTTATAAATCCATTCTAATAGTTTTAGATCCAAAGCTCTTAACCGGCGAAACAGATATATCTGATCTAGAAAAGACATAAAAATAGAGATAACTTTCTCTAGCTCGTTAAATCCATTTTAAATTGATAGCCAAGCCGAGTACATGTAAAACTCCTCGCAAAAGTGGTAAGAAAACATAAAGGACAGAGTCAATCCTGAGATTTCGATGGTCCGAGATAGAATTTAAAAAGAGAGCTATTAAACATAAACTATAAACTTCAAAATATTTATATTAATAATTATAGATTCCAAGCTCTACCTAACTTAGATCTGGGAGCTCGAGACACACCCACTCTCTGTTCATGCACTTGGACTTATCCCTGGGCGACGGCTGGGCCTGTGCGGCTGCCAAACGTGTCAACTTCTTCACACCCCAAACCGAGATGATTCATGAAGCGTGGGCAGGGCCACGCCACATATGATACGAGCCCCATCCTTTCTGAACATCTCGAGAAGAAGAAGAAGCCACGGACTTGTACCACTCGTGCAGTGCATGCAGACCATTCATTCATCAGAGGCATGGCTACGAGCAGACATTGACACTGTTGACATCAATTGGTGTTGTGTTCTCCACAATTCACAGCTGTGGATGAGATACTCCATCCCATCTACACATAGATATCCAGAAACCAGACGCTACCAAAATCTGTCACTGATCACTGAATTAATTAGGCAGTCGCTTCCTACGTTTGATGACTGCCTGATGAATCTGCTGTGCAGTATAGTAGGATAATTAACGTACAGTTGTTGGATCAAGTAAAGAGGCAGCTAGCGATCAGGACATACTCGAAGCTGTCCCCTCTACAGAACACATGCTGCAAACAAGATGCAAATCAGAACATTTTGTCAGAGAGAGATACAGAGACTGGCCATATTTCAGCGGTGCCAACCTCATGCTGCGGAAATCCTTCTTCAGCGGTGACCAGCCTGTTGGTTTTCCTAACAAATGCATTTGATTGAACGGCTCTATCCAGAGTTAGATTTGTCACCGTGGTTATAGGATTGGTTACAAGGTTAGTCGATCTGATTTAACGATTAACCATCTGATTATTATAAACCGTTGGCCAATAAAAATATTGGAAACTGTGCAAACCATTGGTCAGCGAGAATGTCGGAAACCACGGTGACTGAACCGGTTTTGATAGTTTGGACAACACGAGATTTAATAATTTACCACTCTTAATAAGCGATTTCGTATTTTTACCATTAAAACCCATATTTATTGGCTCAAATCATCCTATATGTCAGTCTTAATAGTGACATCATAATCAAGAGAACTTGAGAATGACAAATGATCAATTTTTTTACTTCATGTAATAGGCGTGAATAGGTTGGAAGTATTTAACTTGGTTCTTGCGTGCCGCATGGTTTCACACTTAGCTTGTGATGGAGCTTCTCTTTTTTCTTTCAAAGATAGGTCCATGATTTGCCACTTTAAAAGCACTTGCGAGTTGCGACTATGAACAGTCCATGATGTAATCAGTTGCAAGTTACAGCAGAGAAATGATGGGTTGCAATAGAGAATGGGGGATTGACCTGAATAAACAAAAACATCATCTACGGATTACTTAGATTTTTGTTTATCCACAAATCTATTCAATCTTTGCTTTGCCCTTTCACGAGAATCCGAATCTGCTTTGCTTATGCAATTATTACAAAGTATCTGTTTGAAGGATGAATTCCTTTCTTCATTTCGCACAACTCCAGATTCATGATTTTTTAGCTTCGTTTCGTATAACTCCAGATTCATGATTTTTTTCTGTTCAAACATAGATATACGAAATTCTAAGTCCAGGGCTATAAATAGATTGAGAATATTTAGTTAAACAATCTAGTTTAGTTTTCAACTAAAAATAAAAGTTTAAATAACTTTATTTTACCGTGCAAAATCTAAGATACAACATGATCTCACCTCATGCAAAACTTCTTTAAGGCTCTTTAGAACAGATTATTTTCAAATATTTTTAGGAATTAATTTAATTAATATAAAAATATTATAAAATTTCTGCGTTCTTAAAAATCCATTAATCGCATCTTGTTCTTAAAGTAGAGGATTAGTTGGGTCATCAAATGGGTAATAAACTGTTATTAGACCTTTGAGCCATTTAGGAGGCCTAGGCCTGCTTGTATGGGCTAAAAGTACATGGACAGACAGAAGAGCAGATTAGTGCCCAGATTAAGCCCATGAAAACATGGACAGTAGCTACCATTTTCTGAATTCTGAACATGACTGTTTTCTATCGGAATCCACATTCACCAGCCCAGCTGGGGCCGGCGCAATAAAGTTGTAATTGATAATTACTGTGTTTGTTTCAAAATATAAGTATTTATAATTATTGAGTTAGTGGGGTTTCTAGCAGTACAAAGACAATAGAATGGTCAAATTGTCATTTTTTTACATGCAAACAGTTGCTTTGAATTTGAACAGATTCTTGATGTGGTTGACAAAATGGTTCTATTTTACACCTCATAGTCACGTAAGTAGTAGAACATCATCTATGAATATATACAGTTTGAGCGTTTGACATTGTATATTACTGTCGTTTTAAATATACGTTGTTGAAGTGTAGAAAAAAAACAATTACCACATATGTTTTTGTTATGTGGTTGAAGTTGAAATATTTGGTTAATTGATTGATTATGATCAATTTATAAAATTTTGATATATTATATTTGTGCCGTACATATTTGTATGTACCATTTATAAAATTTTGGTTGGTTGATCGAATATGATCAATTCTATCCAAAATCTGGAAGGATTTCAGACTTCTCAGTGTCTAGGACATACGTTTTAAGTTGAACTTAGTAAACATCCTAATGCGAATTTGAATTCAAATTATCTATTTTATATTCGTATTCGAGAAAAATTATATTTATATTTAAATTCGAAATAAAATATGGTAAATAGTGCTATCCAAATTCGATTCCATGCTAATGCCATCTAAATAGTTCTATCCATGCATGCATGTACAGATGTACTGCTTATATATATACCTGCATGCATCATATTAAGATCTCTGCTGAAAGATTACTTTACATTTTCCTTGTAATTGAAGTGTTTTTCTCTGCGCCTGCTAATGGACTGTCCTAATTTCGTTTAATACGACAACACTTTTAAATATTTTTATTTTAATATATGTTATAAATAATAGTATTGTTGATATCCAAAATTATAAAACAATTCGTAAAAATATAACACATTACGAATAAGCACATCACATCAACCACTGCACGCAGCAAACTGAACCTGCATATTAAGAGATACATAAGTCATATATCTGCTCTACCACTGCACCAAACCAAAGGTACTAAACATAATATGCAAATTAAAGTCAAGTTCCCTTTCGCTAGACGGCATATACAATTTGGACCATAAACTAAACCACAACCATAATGTCTCTCCTGGTCTGACTGGCCGGACAAGCTCTTAAAAATCTCCATCTCTATCGGTTACGTGTGTCCAACGGCGAATACAGAACATAAATTATGAAGTGTTCTATATATATATATATATATATATAGTGTGTGTGTGTGTGTATGTTTGAATGGGTTAGGTTTTAAAATTCCTAAAACGCTGTATACATAAATATGTCTTGGGATAATTCAGCAGAGGTACGTCAGTCTGAAATTAAATACACGGTGTGGTTAATTGGACTCACTAATTAACCTGGCGAATGCATGCGAACCAGTCACTGAAAATGACTGAAATTTAAGTGTGAAATCAAGTACTCAGATAGAAGAGTTTCTCAGCTAGAAGCTTGCTTAAGCTACCCAGACACCCGGCAAATTAAGAAGCATACATGCATGCATGATCTCATGATATGCATATACCTAATTAATTTCTTTCTCTTCTTCTCTTTTCGAATCAGGGTTCATAAAAACCACGATCCAATTATTACGGTTTTTGACTATAACTTCACCACAAAATAGTTTATAGAAATCGGTCATATAATAAATAAACTAGAGAGAGACATGCAAGCTTGCTAGCTGGAGTGAGAGACTGAAACTCCTCCTACCTCAGTGTTGGAATCTAGCTAGCTTGGGGGAATCGATCAGGAGTATGTAGCTTGGTGTGACTATTATTTCTTGAAAAATTCCACACGCCGCAATCGTCGATCGACTAACTGAAGATTATATTTTCTTGAAACAGATCATCAGTCACTGAAACTGCAGACATACACATGGCGAGCTTGGCAGATTACTAACAAGGACGATCCATTGATATGATGATGAATCAGCAACCTTAATTGCTTGGAATTTCAGCTCCATGAAAGAAATTAGCTAGACAGATCGAGCTATCACTGCAAGCACATAAAGCCTTGGAAAATTTTGTACCGATCGAAAGCAACAGATCGATGCATGCTGCTGATCATTGCTGGAATAATCATGCATGGTCCCGATGGATTTATAAGTTTTCAGGCGCCTTCCGGTCCTGGATAGCTCGCAATATAATTGCATTATGCATGATCCCTGCTGATTCATGATGCATCATGCATGTCACATTCGTCAGAGCTATTCAAGTCTGATCCCTGCTAATTCCTAACCTGCATGCAGCTACTAGCTAGCTGTAAGCTAGCATGTATCAACATATATACAGTGTTGTACACGTCTACACGCATGGATCGATCGATCGCTATGCAAAAAGAAAGGCTAACCTTGGATGAATGGACTAATGATGCATCAGTACTACAAATATCGATTTTTCTTGAAAAAGATATATATGCCGTCGTATAAGATGCTGTCTGAAGATTGAAAATTACAGGTCAGTATCGTCGATGTAGAATGTGTGCTACGTACTCTGCAGTAGCTAGCTTGCGGCGCATGAACAGCACTAGTACGTGTACAGTATCTGACTGTCCCTGTACAGGAGTTCAGACTTCAGAGAGCGCAAGCAACGTGTAGACGACACAGTATACGTACGTACTGTAATCAATCTGTCACACTCGCATGGGTACTGAATTAGCGACTGGAAGATGCAGTTCTGAGGATTCAGGCAACTGGGGAGCAGCCAATCGATCAAGCATGCACACATATATCTGTCATCTGTGAATCTATCCATCTGAAGGAAAAAAGAAAACAGTCGGTTCAGAGAGTGATGGATGGTTCCAAAGTCCAAAGACGACCTAATTGGCGAGACCTGAATATTCAGTTAATTTTTTCAGACATATATAAATGAACGAGAAATTTTAAAGTATCTGAGAAGGTACTAAGAGATACTATAATTTTTAGCGTTAATTTTAGAAAAAATTTTACAGTCCTTGAGGAGGTAGGTATCAAAAGGTACCATAATTTTTAGTATTAATTTTGATACCTCATATACTAAGAGGTACCAAAATTAACATTAAAATTGTGGTACTTATATCTTCTAAAAAACTGTAAATCACTCTAAATGAATAGGTGATAATTGCATGAGTGATACTTGGTGGATTAGTACCTCTTAATACCTGAAACACCGAACCGACAGACGACGGGTACTAAAATTAACACTAAAATTATGCGCATGGTTGAATATTTTCTGCTTAATGGAAGTGAGCCTACCTAATGGCTAATCTAGCTTAGAAAATATCACCGTCGCTGTACGTGATGTGATACATGACCTTTATAATTCAAGGCCAAATCTAGAGTGGATTCGGTTGGCTAAGGCAGTGGCTGTCACTGGACTGGACCCACACACACTCCCACTGAATTAGATCACGCTCAACTCAACTCAACTCAACTCAAGGCTAGCTAGCCATCTCTCTCGTTTTTGCACATTGGAAGGCGTCTCTTCCTCAAACCAATCAACCCTTATCCTATTATAATTAAGATTTTTAATTTTGTTTCCTCTCTCCAGCTATATACTTTCTTTGTCTCACATAAACTTACTTTTGAGACAAGTGTTATAAATTAGTGGTAAGAATGTGTCGTGGGTTGAATCCATGACGGAATAAACACCGTTGGGAGGATAGCTGGACGGCGTTGACTGCTAGGAATGAGAGGTAGACTTAGGTTAGAGAGACGAACATTGGGATGAGTGATTAGACTAATTCTTCTTGCTTATCAATTGACTACAAGAGGTCCCTTTATATAGAGAGAATCAACATGACATCTAAGAAAATAATCCCTATTATAGAAACTAATCCAACCTCTATATCTAATTCCTAACTAAAGCTAATAGGACTCAATCTAACTTTACCTTTTAAGGACTCAATCTAATCTTACCTTTAAGGATTCAATCTAACCTAATATAACTTTACCTTTTAAAATACCAAATACCTAATTAGCGCTACAGTACCCGCGGTACTACTGTTCACGTGGCTGCGCCTGGGCCAAGCAGTCCTAGCCCATAGCCCATGACAGAATGAAATATCAAACTGTCATTTATTAATAAGAAAGTAATATCGTGAACTAATAGGTAAGAAGCCTTGAAAGAATAAAACTTGATTTGCAAACTGAGAATACGGAAAAAAAAGTAGAAATGAAATCTTTTCGACAAAACTGAAGGAATAGAAGTAAAGTTATTTTAGTACGGAGAGAATACGATATATACCTTCTCTCGCGTGACAATCTTAGGTAGATTCTGTTTGGAGCATATCTGCATATGCTCTTTCATGCTGTTGCACAGGAAATGTGAACTTGATTACTATGGAGTTCCTAGACAATTAATCTATATTCTATATATGTTTGATTAATCATGTGTGTGCACTGAGGAGTTCCTAAGATCATAACTAAATATTTACTTTTAATTTGTCTTGCAAAATATATTAGTGGAAGAATTGCATACATGCTTTTGTCATAGTACTGAATTAATTATATTACCGGAATCCAGCTGATATGGAAATGGAGTTACTTACATATATACAGATCATAAAGCAAACAAGGATCCTTTCTCAAACAAGGACAAGAACAAAAGAATCTACACTATTAAAGCATTAGCACCTACATGTGGCATTAGGTGTTATGCAGCTTTCTCTTGGCAGCTCAGACAATCACTAGATAGCTTCTATACATATTCTCTCCTGTTTATAATTAATTTAGGGTATGTTTGATATGCTCCAGATTCTTATAGTGTGGATTCTGATTTCTAATTCTCTTTAGAAGTGATTACGATGAATTAGATTTAGCTATAAAATCGTTTGGTTGAACGACTAGTAGATTCTATTTCTTATAAGAAATGATAACGATCTAAAATGATCATTATACTCTTTGGTTACATTGTATCTGTGATGACTTTATTATATGATATAAAAATATATAAATCATATTAATTATATTATATGATATACTAGTATACTACAATCATTTGTAAATATTCTCCTAAACTTTTATAGGTATTTTTAATTTTTGTTTGACTGATTTTTGTGACAAGGAATATTTTACCTAATTCTCCCATAGTATAAAAAGAAGAATAAATTCTTCTAAATTCTATCATTAATCATTTTCATTTTTACTTGTTTGGTAAGTATTCTGGAGATTCCTCGTAAAATCAGTCATAAGAACCCCTACCAACTTAGTCATGTTGATCCTTAACCTACTCGTGCATGCATGTCTATGCGCACGCATGATAGCAACGTTTTTTGTTTGTTAAGACATTTAGCTAGCTTAAATTATTATGCAAAATCCAATTAATTTTGTAGAGTGATTTTACAGTTCTTAAGGAGGTACTAAGAGGTATCACAATTTTAGTGTTAATTTTGATACCTCTTAGTACCTAAGGCACCGATAAATATCAAAATTAGCACTAAAAATTATGTTACCTCTCGGTACTTCTCAATTTTGTATGTTCGGGGAGAACTGAACTTATAGCTAAGCACGTTTTTCATTTCCTTTTAAGATCGGTTTATATTTATATGATACAGAATGACATATGTTTTGAAAAATCATATTATATATCATGACACACACACAGATATTTGTGTGTATTGCTATGAAATTATATAAAAATCTTTACAAAATTATATAATTAGTTAAAAATAATTAGATCAGTTCTAGAAATGTTATAATTTTGACTCCACTCCTATATATTTGTACAGTAGGAGGTAACATATTAATACACAAAACATGAGCCTGAAAATACAGCAAAAACGAGACAGAGCCGGGCACGCAGTTGCAGTATTTGCTATAATGGCTTCCAGATTTATCATCCCTTGAAGAAATATTACAAATAAAAAGGAACAACTTGCAAATTATTGCAAATTGACCTGAAGAGCCAAGCTGTATATGCAGTCATGGAGGCATGGAGCTAGCTGCTACACTTAGAAGCTTCCATAACCTTGAGCACTCTTGTTTGTTAATTCAGTTTATTTAATTACTGCTTGATTTCTTCCCTTTACATCACACTGAATTACATTACATTACATGTCGGGGGAAAATAATTAATGAAGATTAAATATCAGAGCAAGAGATTAAAGAGGCAAATCACTTTCAGGGTTGGGCGGCTATATATATGCTAGCTAGGCTAACACTCAAGCCTCTCTTTGAGAGGCATGCAGCTTCAGCCGCTGCTGACCTCTTCCTGGTCGGAGCTGCTCGTGACGCAGCTGGAAGCAGACGTCGACGGCGACCGGCGGCGCTGCGTTCGCCTGGCGTCATGGTCGGCCGGCCTCCTCGGCGACCTGCTCCTCTGAAATATCCGGCAGACTACCCATTCTTCAGCCTGAGCCAAGCAACCCTGAAATTCGTTCACGCAAACATAGTCAGCAATCTGTCAGCGTCGTCGGTCTATTCACGTTCCTGCAGCGTCTGAAAATTCATTTATTAACTTCTGAATAGTAATATATTATTATATTATGTGACGGAAGAATCTTTGCCGGTTTTTTCTTGAAAACAATTAATTTCGTTGCATGTTTAAGCTTAAGCAATACAGCTTTTGTTCAAAATACTTTGAGTTTTTCTGAAATCCAGCTACAGTGATGGAGCATAGTATCAGCATTTAGTAGTGACATTACAAGGAAGGAATGTTACTAGCTAGCTAACACACCATGTACTATTTTCATTCATTCTTCAATTGTTTTTGTTTCTTTTTTTACTTTTCACAATCTGTAACCTGTAAATTTGATCTACATCGACTGTAAATTTTCACTAAAAATGTACTGATAGAAGGATCACAATATTCTGAACATAAATTTGACAGCAAATCTAATAAACTTCTATGCAATCAATTCGATCAGATAGTTCTGTATGTATTTATGATTCAATTAAAAAACTGAGCAGAGATGGTATTCAAGTACGGCTTGTCAATCAAACTAGCTCCAGTGAGGTGTCCCAACATGAGGATGAACATCTACTGCACATATGTTGCAACAGTGGCCATGGACGATGGAACTGGGCACAGTAGGACAGGTCTAGGACAGCATTGAATAGGCACAGCTTGTTCAGATACATACAGGAGCAGGCATGGAGTACTGTTTTGCAGGCTAATTAAGCATTAATCTAACCCCAACAACAAGATTAATTGTCGGATGTACCACTTGTTTGTCAGCTTAATTGGACGCTGCTGGGTTGGTTGGCTGTGCAGGCAAGGCAGTGTTAGTATACTATACTGTTGCTATAACTTCAGAGATCTAAGATATTCAGATTTAGAGATATTCAGATTATTCAGATTTAGAGTTTGTATAATAAAATAAAGTATTTTAGTCTTTTATTTTTAGTTTAAAATAAAAACTATATAACCTACGTCTACAACTTTAAATTCCAAGTTTTATTTTGAGCAAATCAGCTCATCCGACGCATCTTTTGGATCAGGCCTATGCTACTGTTACATAGTGGCGCTGCACAGCTTGATGGGACGATTCGATCTGAGAGCAGAGAGCATCTAGTGCCGGTTGAGTACAACCACCTATCCATGTCGGCATAAATTGCAACCACCATCACAAGCAATTTAAAACTGCGAGCTATGGTTTGATCACGACAATTAATTGGCAAGTTGCTACAGTTTGATGTGCACTGTACTGTGTGTTTTTGAGCTAGCTCCTCCTTGATTAGCATGCAGAGAGAGCAAGATCTTAAGTTCTAACCATGGTTTATACATTCGATGTCATGTTGTGCTTGTATATACTTTTGCCTATGAGAATTACTTAATTAATAGTTTAAGACAAACATAAAGCTTTAAGCTATGGGAGAGCATGTAGTATGATCTTGGAAGCTATATAGAAATTTTGAATGATTAACAAAAAGGATGATATGCAATTATATGCAAAGAATGATATGCAGTAGCACTTTGAGAAGCTAGCTAGCTTGACTTTGGACACTCCACCCAAATGCTCACTTGAGGTAATTGTGTGAACCGGGCTAACTGGAGCTAGGTGTTTGCAAGTGTACACTTGCACTTTGACTCTGTGTATCAGTTTGGTATAGTCTTAGTTTTTTTATTATCTAATTATAAGTTTTGATCATATATCTTCAATTTATATAAATATTTATGATTTAACTTTCTAACCCACATGTCATTAATCTAAGATCCTTAGATAAATATTTACATATCATTAACCTAAGATACCTTAAATGTTAAGATATAAAGTAAATGTTAAGATATAAAGAGTAAATCCTTATTATTTTGATTTTCTAGAAATGGTATCCTATCCGATCTCTATAGTTGCGCTTGTAGAAACAGAAAAAGATTATCATGACAAAAGAATCAACAAACAAAGCAGTAGTGCAGGAAGAAACGGCAATCAATCGTTCATCGAGTCGATGGAGAGAGTAAATTAGTCGATCATTAAGGAGGAATAAATAAAATGATTAGTTCTCACCTTGTTTCGCAGAGGCAGGGCGAGGCTGTACTCGTGCATGACCCAGCTGCAGCCGGCCGCCGCCTCGCTGCCCTTCCCTCGCCGGGGGACGAACACCATGTCCTTCTTGA
>KE372704.1:291819-316658 GCA_000418225.1 Zizania latifolia | reverse complement strand
TTCTTTTCAATACTAGGTGATTTCAGATGATTTATGGTGAAATTTATTTTCTAAAATATTAAAATTTCATAAAGTTATGAGCAAAATAGTACCGGCAAAAATTTAAAAAAGGAAAAAAAATCGGGCTAGGAAATAGCCGGTGCTTTGTTACGGTGCTCAAGAGGGGGAAGAAAGCAGGACTAGGCAAAAGGGAAAGTGGTGACCCGTAATAGCCGGTCACCCAATATTTCTAATTTTAATTTATTTTTAATTCTAATTAAAATCAATGGTTCAGATTAATCTGAAATATTACCTCTTGAGAGATAATGGAAGCACCATAAATGAGTCCTTATATTATAGGTATAATCGCAATTAGTTAATTTTCATACATGGCAGCCTGGCAGGCCAATCCCAATCTCTGCCTAGTCTACTTCATCGTCTCGCCCCTGGTCCAACACGCGTGCGGCGTGCCCTGTTCTTTTGCAAGAATTTTTTTAACATCACCGATAGCTGACTTGGTTCATTTCAGATTTAATCTTGCAAGTGGCATCAGACAATAAAATAGTATCTTACCGCACACAACATTTAATAAATGGATGTCTGATACACCAATTTTTTGTACATCCAAATAACAGATTACATTAGGATCAAAACAAAAAACGACATACAGTTCACACGTTTGTCCAATGTCCACAGCTAGCAGCCTCGTTCCTCCCAATCAATTGTCTACAGATACAAATTATCTAATGGCCTGAAATAATCACTCCTTTCGAACCAAAGTTCACATGGATATCCAAAAAAACTGGCCACAATAATAACACACAGCAAGAGAATTAACAAGGGAATACAAAAAACTGCAGTACCAGCAATGCCACATTTGCAAATCTTTCAATCAAAGAACATGCAACCTCCATTGTCGTAATGGTATAACATTAATACAATAAATCAACAAAACCTGAAAAATCTGAAGTGGACTATAATAGTCGCCTTTTATCTGTTCAAAGAATTGAAAAACGTTCAATTTCGATGAACCAGATGTACTTCCATGTACATTGTACGTCAGCCAACAGAACAGAAGCCCTTGCCTACCACATTCTTCCTCATGCTACAGAAGTAGGGATGAGAATAGGGACCCAAAACCCGATACCCGGTGAGGAAAAACTCTATTAGAGAATGAAAATGAGAGAAATTTACTACCCACAGGAATAAAAACGGGAGAAAAACAGTCCCCGTCGAGTAACCGGGGCCGGGGATGTCCCACAGGCCCCCGTCCCCGATTCCCCATGGGTTATTTAGCCCCGCCACAGCAACTAGCAAAGCTCAGATGTACAGGCTCAAGTCCTCAGTAGACCAAGCCACTCAGATGGCCTAGCAGCCCACTCGCCCCCAGCTAACCCTAGCAGTGCATGCCGTCCCGTGTCCACAGGCCTCTCCTCCCGAGTCCCGCACTCCCGCCGCCTCCCCTTCTGTCGAATCCTGCCTCCTCCCCTTCTCCCGAGTCCTACCTCCTCTACTCCTCTCCTCTCCCGAGTCTTGGCGGGTGCAGCGGCTAGTGGCGCGACCCCAGGGGGCGTGGCGGCCAGGGCGCGACCCCAGCGGGCGCGGTGGCCAGGGGTGTGACCTCGGCAGGCGCGGTGGCCAAGGAGCGACCCAATGAGCGTGGTGGCTAGGGGCGCGACCCCAGCGGGCGCGGCCGCCAGGGGCACGAACTAGGTTGGCGATGGTGGCTAGTGGTTGAGGGCGGATGAAACCTACGCTGCTGGGGACCCGACGGGTTCCCCGTACCCGCGTGGGGACAGGGACGAGGAAAATTCCCCACCCGAATACAGGGATGGGGATGGGGACAGTCTCTCTTTTCCTTGACGGGGACGGGGATGGGGTGGCCAAACCTGACGGGGGTAGACCCATTGCCATCCCTATACATAAGGCAACTTCCTCATGAACATAGGATATGATTGTGCTGGGTAAACCTTTCAAGGTGCTATGAGACATTCAAACACATATCAGAAATAATATGTATTGATTATGTATTACGGAAGAAACACAAACTTGTATACGATGCATTGATGAAAATTTTCCTCACGTCAAGATATGAATGCACTGTTCGAATTCAATAGAAATTTCCAGCATCAAGATAGATGATCAAGTAATACATATGGCCAAGTAGTGATTAGTGAAGCAAACTTCATTGACGCTCAAAGACTTGATCTCAGGATGATTTGGCCGCTTTAAATCTATTACCCCTGATCAGGGAGCTGCAGTAGGAGCATCAGCATGGGCGAAGTAGTGGCGCTTCACAGGCTCAACGTCTCCTTGTCTTGCATCCCGTTGCATCTGTTTTAACCTCTCTATGAAGGAACCAGACATGTGAACGAGGCCAATGCAGATCCCCTTGTCTATGGCCGCTACTACAAGAGATGGCAATTCTATCTGTATATCTATTTACCCATAGATAAAAACCTTAACAGGTACAGATATAGGTATAGGTATAAACCATTTAAAAAAATAACTCTAACATCCTACCTCTTCCTATCGCCCCTGCATCTTCCGCTCAGCCATCGAGCCCCCACGCCTCATGCCAGTGGCTGGCCCTTGCCTCCCCCTCTCATGTGCCAGCTTACCGCTCTAACCTCTTGTGGTGCCCCTCTCGCACTGGCCCCCACAATGCCAGCCCCCCTTGCTGGCCCCCGCACCGTCCCCCACATCGGTCCCACATAGATCTAATGGGTAAATAGATATCTACGGGTATACAATGCTCACGGGTAGCAGGTATGGACACGTGTTTTTACTCATCGTGGGTAACGGATATGTATATAGAAATTTTTCGTGGTACACGATTGCCATCCCTAGCTACTAAAAAAGCTTTTGGATATGGAATCAAGACAGATGCTCCAGAGAGAATAAACCCTAGCAGAAGGGGAATTGGACAATGGAGGCGCTAGGCCTTTGGTTAACCACAGATCAGGCTAAGTGGGAGGGAGGGGAGAGACGGTTACCTTGTGGAACGAGAGGGATCCAAGCAATTGGCCCTGCTCTCTAGAGACCATCTCGTGGAGACAGTCTGTCCTAGCCCCACCATCACCTCCTCTTCACGTCGCCAGTCGCACCGCCTCCCATGCGACTGCTTTCTCCCATGCGACCGCTTGTTGCATAGCTTGGCGAGCCATCCAAGCTTATGGTCATTTGCGCCACTTCTCCCCTCCATGTCATTGCATATCCAGGATTCTGTGCCTCGCTCCTACCTGCACCCTTCCCATGCAGCCCTCATTTACGAAGACAAAATTACCATTTAGTCCATCCCATCACACTTTTTTGACGCTTTTACCCTCTCTGTGTTCTGTTACCTCTCATCAAGGTTACAATAGAAATTATTCTGAACCTATGAATGAAAGAATATTAACAGTTAGAATGTATTCTACTCCAGTAGAATGCACCGTAAAAAGACTCATCACAAAAAGGATATTAACCTCTTCACAAGAGAACATCACAAACATTTCTATCCATAGTAAACCAACCCGCTTAGAAGTCAGAACACAAACTTATCACAACTCAAATTACATATTAAAAACAGGATTATTTAAAGCGTGGGATGATTTATAAATATGGTTGATGAAGTGATATGTGTAGCTATGGAGTCCCATACCCAAAACTTCTGGATTTGTTCTCCTTCCCCTACTGCGACCTCTACCCCTTCCTCGCCCTCTACGACTCCCTTCTCTTCCTCTTGGTGGACTCGACATAATGAGTAAAATGTTTGAAGCAAAGAATGAACGATGCACAAGACCTCCTCTTCGGTTCCTTTTATAGGCAAGAAAATTTAAATTAATTTGTCACGTCACATCACTCTAAAGAGGCTTTCAATTGAATTGTCTCATCAATCTGAAAAGTGGGTTCTCAGTTACTATGAAAAGTTGAGGGTTGAGTTGTCTCGTCATTCAGAAAGGTTGTCTAAATTTGTTGGTTAGTTTGAAAAGCTATGGGTTGAGTTGCCTCGTCACTCTAGTTGTTAGGTTCAATGCCAAAGGGTCATGCCGAGGCACGATGGGATGGCGTCCCTAGGGTCAGCGCCAAGGCCCTAGCGCTGGCATTGACCCTAGGTATGTTGACGCTAACAATCATGTCAAGATAGGACGTGTTGGACTCCCCAGTGTCAGCGCCAAAAGCCCTGACACTGACCCTAGGCGTGTCGACGCCAAGGGCCCTACCAAGGCATGACATGTTTAGAGTTCCCAAGATCAGCGTCAGGGCCTTTGGGGCCTTTGGCACTGACCCTATGGCACTAAAACATGCAAAGCAAAAGCCTTAGTACATTATGAACATCTCACACAACATATCACAAAAAGCATCCCACGTAGTAAATGAACACAACCGTCACAACCAGTATAAACATAACAATCACAACCATTACACAAGAGTTTAAACTTTAAAAATAAAAATGCATTGTCTGAAATATCCACACTAAATAACGGTAATCAGAGGGCCTGGGACATCGGCATTACTTGTGTCATGGGCGAGACGACCTTATATTGGACAGAGTGTACATGCACATAAGCAAATATATCGTTAGAGCAATACCGAAAATGATTAATTTGTCACATATTTACGTGCGTACCTATCTCTAGGTTGAATCCGTCTCAATCAGTACACGCGGAGGAACGCCTGAGATGACTACAGAGCATCAGTAAGCTAGGATGGTCCTATATCTCGTGGCCCTCCAGCGTGTCATCGTCATCGGATGAGACATGGTACTAGTCCTCGTCTTCATCGTCATGCGTGCCCCTTGCCAGCACGTGAGCCTGTCACATGGCCCAAAGAACCATGTCCTCGAGAGGAACTAGCAGGAGCCGGCACGTGTACATCTTCGGCCTGTATGAACCTACGATCAAGTCTAGTAGCTATACGACGACACTTTTTTTGAATCCACTAAAACATGTTTATAGTGCTATATGCACATAAGGGTGCTAAAAACATGAGTGGGCCACATCGCACCTCAGCTGTGTCACGTAGGGTTGCCTTAGGAAGTGGAGAGTCGAAAGCTACTCAAAGGGCCACCCCTGCCTCATTTACACTCTTCAGTAACTCTTAGGCCTACATGTTTATAATAAATAGCGGTCAGTTACGAAAGCGAATGATTACGATATATCAAAATTGATTACACCGTATAGCTCTATGGCACACCGGCCTGGCCTCAACGGTAAACCCATACCGTGTGGCATCATCACACTGAGACATGTCCTCAGAGAAGTGATTGTCAGCGATGTTGACATCTGTCCAAGAGGGTCGAAGCAACAACTGGTAATTCCTCCCTATCCACTCGAGACATCAAGCAAACTGGGTATTCATGTGAATGGCATGATGGTGGTAGGAGTTTTGCAAACCTCTGTTCCACTGCCAATTATTCTAGTGTGGTGGACATGCCAATATGTTTTCTTGTTTTTCTGTCGGTCCAATCAATAAGTAGCAATAAAAGATTAGATTTGACAACACGTAAGGAGGTATGTAACGATGTCATAATTTACTTGTGAATCTCTACCCCTATAAAGAATGGTTCTAGTGGAACAGATTGCCTCAAGCCAAACTATCTGATAACACGTTGGCACAATAAGAGGACATCACACCAGCCACTATCCTTCATCCCTCCTGCAAAGTGGATTAAGGTTTATGTCGTTGAACTCATTAGATTGCTTCGACAACCACTCAACCTACAACACGACATCGTTTGCAAGACGTCAAACAATAAATAATACGAATATAGGTTACAATGTTTTGTGTAAAGCTAAAACCATAAAAAACTCAAGGATATCCAAGTCCCAGTCGAACACTTTTCAAATGCAAGACACAATTTCAATGTCATCCTATCATTCTCTGTGAGTGGTTGTAGTGGGCGATCATCCTCTGGAGCAAGAGCGAGTAACATGGTTACCAGCAATAAGTTTGCCAAAGTCGACGGTTACTCGCTACCGCCTGGCTTCGGCACGAGGCCATGGCTGGTGCAGGGATCACGCGGCGACACACTGACCTTTATCGACGTGGTGAACCTAAGTCGGCATGAGACCATCATTCCTGAGGCAAGAGAAAAGACATGTCTAGGCTGCTTGCACAACGGTAACTGGCTGTTGATGCTAGATGAATCCTCCGTTGAGTGCTTCCTCCTCCGCATCACTAGCCCACGGACCAAGATTCCTCTACCGCTGTTACATGAGCCATTGGAGTTCCTATCAAAATGCGAGATGCTCGGGTCACCAGAGAACTCAAACTGCACTGTGATAGTTGCTAGCTCGTTCGAGGTAGAAGAAGAGCAATACCTGTTGTACTGCCACCCTGGCGCTGATGAGTGGATCAAACTTGTGTCTCCGTTCGACGACATCAGTTTCCGGGATATTATCATCAACTACAATAAAAAGATATATGTTTCTGCATCAAATTTTAATCTCATTGTCATAGACGTGGTGGATGGCGAGATACGACTACAATTGATGGGTACTATCAAGTCCAAAGATATAGGTGCCCAAGAATGTGGCAGGTCCCGCTTCGTTGAGTCATCTGGAGATCTTTTTAATTTGTGGATAGAAGAACTCGGTTGCTTTGGTAATGACGGCCCTCTCACTAACATTGCGGTGTATTGCCTGGATTTTGAGGCGATGTCGTGGAGGAGGGTGGAGAGCATTGGCAACGACCGTAGTTTGCTCCTCTCTAGACTTTATGGCTTCTCATTCCCTTCGATGGAAGGTATGTTGCAGGGGAATTGTGTTTATCTTGTGTGGTCATGCTGCGATAGCGAAAGGCTCTTCAAGTTCTGTTTGGACGACATGACCATAAGCTTCTGCCAGATTCTTCCTCAACCTACAAAACCATGGTGTAGAGCATTTTGGTCGATTCCGCCAAGGTGGGTTGATATTTCTCATCTTTTCTCACGTTGGTGATTTTAAGATCTTGGTTGCACTAGTTGATTATTTGTTTCTGCATGCATGAAGTAGTTAGATCTTGATTCGTTTTTGTATGTATAATATGTGCTAATTTGTAATTACAGCATCCAATCAATATTGGTGGTGGATGAGTCAACTTTGCCTAATAATCTTCCGTCGACTGAGGTTTGTGAATCCATGCAAGCATGTTGTAATCAAGTAATCATTTCACTTTATACTAGCAAACAATAACTAAATCTCTTGTTTATACTTCTTTTAGTTGTCAAAGATTAATCAACCTGATGGTTTGGATAAGCACATTGAGGATGGACGGCAAGGAAATTCTTTGATGCCATGGGACGATCTCCCATTGGAATTGATAGAGTTAGTCGCCTCAAACTTGTCTTTGGTGGACCGCATAAGATTCTCGGCTGTTTGCAAGGAATTTAGCAAGGTGTCCAGCCCAATTGAGCAAGCAAAGGTCTGGCCTTGGCTCATGCACATGTCCAAGCAGGATGGGACATGCAAGTTGTTTGACCCTCTCCGCTGTGAGGAGTACAGCATGCAAGTGACACCATTCGACACTGATGAAGAGCGACACATCTTTTGCTCCTCCAAAGATGGTTGGGTGTTCGTATTTGCTGGCGAAGATGACGATGACATCTTCGTAATAAATCCATTCACTGAGGACATTGTGGAGCTTGCCATGTTCGAACAATCATATTACTTTAATGGCGTATCATTCTCATCAAACCCAATGTGTTCGGACTGTGTATTTTTCGGGATAGTAAGCAGTGAAAACGGTAACTTTCTTGGCGTTCATACGTGGCGACATGGAGGAGACGATTGGATTGAGCAATTTATTGAGTATGATGTGCCATTCCCAGCAGGATACAACAATCCAGTCATGTTCTGTGGAGAGTTCTACTGCCTAGGGAGGAAGGGCAACCTTAGTGTCTTTGACCCGACAAGTGATACCTGGAGAATTCTTGACAAACCAGAACCGATCCATGCCGAGATGGATCTCCTTCGAGACGATCACAGGGGAAGAGAGTTTTGCTACTTGGTCGACATGGAAGGAGAGCTGGTATCTGTATTCTTGCGCAACGCCGCCTCGCCGCCTCGAGTGTTCAAACTCGACAAGACAAACATGTCATGGGTTGAAGTAGATGACCTTGGTGGCGGTGCCTTGTTTCTTGATTTCAGGTCGTCGTATGGTGTTGCATCTCCGGATGGTGGCCAAGACAATCGGATATACTTCCCTAGATACTCTGATGATAGAGAGCCTGTGTTATATGATATGGAGACCTAGATGTATTGCCCATCGCTGTATGGTCTCAAAGAACCATTGAACTGTGTGTGGGTTGTGTCAAATCTGCACAAAAATGTATCGGCATCTGAGGATGCATGAGACACATATAACTAAGCGTACAATGCTGTTTACTTTCACGTTTGATTTTTTTTTCTTTGCAAATTATGAAGTACGGTACACATGTATCAAACACACAGCGTTGCTTCGCGACGGCAGGAGCAGCAAGTTGTTGCCACTGTAGCAAGGCGCGTCAGGTTGCAGCAGGAAGCAAAGCAAATATTAGTTTCTACATGGCCCCAGCTATCGATCGATCGGCTCTGGCTTTTTTTCTTGTTTTTTTTCAAGATAGGCTGGTTAAACGAGAGATTTTTTAATCTACGACCGAGCGAAAAGAAAAGAAAAGGAGTACATCGATCCAACGTACGGTGCATTTCCTGAGTATCCGTCCTCTCCGTGCGAAGTTTCGCCATCGCTGTGCGAATTTGTTTGCCCGCCCCGCGCGAAGCTTCGCCGTAGCCACGACCTCGCCTCGCTGCTCCGATTCGGCGGCAGCGAGCAGCCTACTGGCGGGAGGGGAGCGGACTGCGTGGTGCGTCACGGCATGCTGAAACGTGGTTCCGTGCAGCCGGGTGGAAAAGCGACCAGCCAAAGGCCGAAGCTGGGAATCTGCAATTAAAGTGCAAGAAACGTTCCAGTTTCTCTGGTTAAAATTTGGATCCAAAAAATACAGAAGGCCATATGTAGCATACTACTCCAGCAGATAGAAGTTACCAGCTAGCAGGGTAAAAAAATTCCTAGAGATTTGTACTAAAAAAACAGTACTCCTATAGAGATCTCTACTCATGCAAGATAATCAGTTATGTTCTCCTAGGAGTTGAAAAGTCAGTTTTTGCAGGTGAAATATACTGGAAATATATACAGAAGGTACTTCATATTGTTGGATTCTTTGGATGACGTATCATCGGCAGTGGCACCGCCAGCATGATAAATTGGGTGCAAATTAATATGGTTACGAAGTGTAAATTTTCTTCTTCGGATGATGAATTGATTGGTTTGGTGGGAGGTATTAATGTGGGCTTCCAAGGCATTTATTTATACTATTACTCTAATTTATTTGCAAGGATGGTAATACTCGTATCTTCATAATCATAGCTATGCGTAGCGTCTCGTTCCAACATCTACGGTGGATCAAGAAGAAAATATAAAAGGGTGAAGCAGCTATTTGTTATCAATATAATCTTTGACTTTAGCTTATACTGATTCTACACGATGTGTACAATTTATACGGAGGGGGACGTGAACGGCCGGAGAGCGACGGCGCGTGTCCCGTGCCATGTGGTCCGTCCAGCTTCGAACTCTCGTGTCGTGTCGTGTCGTCTCGCAGGCGAGCGAGCGAGCGGCCGGCGGAGATGGCACGGGCTGGAGGCTGGTGGGTGCTTCATTTCGTCCAGGCGACCAGGGAGAAGTCGCGGGCCGCTCTCGACATCGACGGTCCGGCAAAAATGCGAGTTTTATTTTTTTTTCTTTGGCAAGACTTGTTTTGCAAATAGTCATTCCATAGAAGTAATCTCAGAAATGGACCATAGGGTCTCACCATCAAATACACCGACGCCAACCCAACGCCCCATGGAGCGGGGGCGGAGCTTTGTTAAAAATTGGACAGATTTGATTTTAAAAAGTCTAATAAGGTCAAACAAATTATAATATGAAATAAAGGTAGTAGTAAGATGTAAAATACCCCCTCTTAAAAAACAATTGCATATTGGTTCCCTCAAGTTTATCCTTCAAGCACTGTCATCATGGGCAGAGATAAATGGGCCTAAATGAGTGCCTTGTCATTCAGGTAAAAAAGAAATTAGTATTTAGTGTTTTTTATTAATCATACGTGCACTCCAGGCTGTTTAGTTGTTAGTCATTATTTACCAACAAAAATTGTTATACTTGTCTAAATTAAGGTTATCAAATTCTTTACCACACCTTAGCAAGCCTAATAAAATCTTGCCACACTTTTTCAAGTTATTGACACGTGGGATCAAGGAAAATCTTGTCACAACTGTGACAGCAACCAAACATCTAATAAATTGGTCAAACTGACCTAATTAACCTTAGGTGTGATAAAATATGACTAACAACCAAACAACCCATAAGTTCATGCACTACTAACCTATAAATTAATCAATCCACATATAACTAAATAAAATATTAAATGACACACTTCTATAATTTCCGCTGTCTTTGTTTGTCACTGAGCTCGGCTACGGTCAATGGCACGCCAACAGCCTTAACATTTAGCCTTTCAACGCTAGTGTCTTTGGTGTCAACCATCGTACCTTGGCGCTAATAGCTTTGATGCTGATCTCTAGAATTATTTATATAATTGTTGGCGTAAGAGTTTACGCTAACAGGTTTGATTAGTCGTGAAGGACTGATTAAACACGAAGTGAAATTCAAACTGGTTCAGGCTTCCGAAAAGGATAATAACCTCACGTCCAGTTCAAGGTGTATTCGTAGACTGAATTCTTCCCGTCATTACAGTAGGAAGGGCAGATATTTATAGGCAAAAATACAATAGGAAAGTACTAATTTACCCTCTAGATACAATCGTCATTGTGGACTCTGTACATAAGACTTTGTAGGGGTAAAATTGTAAACCCTAGTGTGAACGTACTTGGAAAGCAAACGTCCTGTCAAACATTGCGGCAGTCCTTCGGGGTGAGACACCATCGAAGGGGAGGCAATTCTTTATGACCATTCGTGCGTCATACAGGCTCCGGAGTGTCTTCGATCCCTAAACCTCCGAAGCTCCGAACATCATGCTTCTGGCTTCGAAGTACTTCCCTGCTTGAAACATTAGATTATAAGCATGATGGGATTATTTTCCCCCAACAGTAGCCCCTCGCACATGGCCCTTCGGTTCTATCGTTCGGAAGGGAAGATGCGCGTTATCAATAAAACATCATGCTTCGAATAAAACTACTTTGGCATCATCTGACTGGGCTTCGGATGTCTTCGACGGAGTATTTGAATCGGAGGGAGATTAAATCGTGCAGATGACGGGATGCCCTCGGGCACCCAAATGCCACCTCGATGGGATGGCGAATCTGAAGGCGAACCGTCACCGCGGTTTCTGGGATTACCCTTTTCATATGATTTTCACCTCGGATCCACATGTTAGCGATGGAAGGTGAAGTGTGGAGCGATAACAAATGTAGACGCAAAGAGGCTTGCAGTACAAGTTCCGTGGCCTATATAAAGCCGCCAGCCGTTACCGTGAACGCCTCATGCCTTCACCATTTTCTTCTCCATCTCTGTCTTCTTCAATCCTCAAAATCTAGCTCACAGCGCCCTCTCTTGTCCTTCGCGCTCCTTAGACTCATCGGCCATGACGAAGAAGTCATCGATGGGCTCTAGCTTTCAAGTTCTCACCAACCCCAAACTTCTCCAACAGTAGGCGGCCGTGGCGGTGGCATCCCGAGGAGGTCCTAGCGCCCTGAGGTCGTATGGGCCTCGCGATCTTAGGCCATCGTCAGAGAAGTACACTGAGTAGACCTTCATCTTGGAGAAGTCTGCTTGTACTAAGAAGTCGGTGGAGGAGATCTGCCGAGGGAGGGTGGACCAAGGTTTTGTGATCCGTATCTCGGGAAAGGAAGTGATTCCGGAGCCAATGGTGGACGAGGTGGTCGTCTTTGAGGCCTTCTTTGAAGCGAGCTTGGGTCTTCCTTCCTCGGACCTTCTTTTGAAGGTCCTTCAACTATACAATGTGGAGTTGCCGCAGCTATCTCCGAATGCTATAGCCCACTTGGCTATCTTCGAGTGGGCTATGAGGGCCGAAGGGTGCGAAGGCCGAGCGGAAGTCTTTGCCATGCTGCACGAGGCCAACTGTTAGCCCAAGAGACGGCTAGGGGAAGACTGAGTGACTAGGCTGCTAGCCTACGAGAGCGTCAACTTCTAGCTCCACAAGGAATTCCAAGATTGCTTCCCAGCGAAGGCCATCAACGAACGATGGTACTCAGACTAGACCCTCCGATTGTTCTACATTGCGGTGGGGGCGAACTCTGGCCTTTGCTGCCTCAACCAAGGGATTTTGTACCGGCGGGAGGCGGAAGTTTTGATAGACGAGCCCACGATTCGCTCACGGGTTCAACTCCTGAAGATAGTCACCCACCGGATGAGTATGAGAGACTTGGCGGAGAAATTTATTTCACTTCGGATTGCTCCTCTGAAGGCCTGCTGGCCTACATAATTTTGGAGTGGTGAAGATAGGGAGCCGAAAGGAATTCCTCAGAAAACTATAGGTATTACTTAGAACTTTTATGCTTCGGTTTAAGCGCCCTTTCTTTTGTTAACCTTCATTATGTTTTGCAGCAGCGAGGGTGTCGCTCTCCCCGAACCAAGTGGTCAAGGCGGCCGAGCGGGTCATTGAACCCCCTACCTCAGGCAAGAAGAAAAGGCGGCTCGAGCTTGTCGGATCATGGGAACACTTCAACTGCATATGGGGCGGACTCAACATCACATCGCCATCGCTCCCTGATCCAGATGCTCCCAACGCAGCCCCAAGGAAGAGGAAAGCGGATAAGGGTCCTCAGGGGGCCCGGAAGTCATCCCCGAAGCGGATGGGCCACGTGCAGCGGAGCCCACCCCGGCAATCATCTCCGGTCCCTTCGGCCATCTTAGCCCTACTCCCGCTACCATTGGCGGGGACAGGGGTTGATGGAGCGACTGCGGCAATTTCGGGGCCACCCTTGCAAACTGGCGGGACTTCGCCCGTTGGATCCTTGGGCGACTCGAGGGATGATTTCCTCTGGATGTTCGAGAGGGGGTGAAGCCTATCCATGTCTTCGCTGAGAGATGCGGAAGGTATGGCTGCGTATATACTTGCTCGGCGAAGTTATATTTCCTTCCTTCTCTTTTTTTTGTACCTTGCTTAATTTGCATGAGATTTACTTGTGTTCAGATATCCTCGCGGTGGTTGACCCAGAGGGGCCTCATGCGGAAGATGCCGGCAACGTCGGTGAAGTGAGGGACGAAGCCCCTAGTGATGATGCGGCAGCAATTGGTGCGGAAGCTGATTCGGAGGAGGGTGACGGAGCCGGTACCGAAGGGGACTCCGAGAACAGCCCCTCTCGGGGGGAGGAACCTACCGACGCCGTGACACGAAGTCCCTCTGCCACGGTGAGGATTTTAGAGCGGGTTCCTCTGCTCCGCGTTTTGTGCCCTCAAGCGCAAATATGAGGGCGCTGCTGGAGCCCCTGGCCTAGGCCGAGCGGAGCCTAGACCAGTGCGACTTGGTCACCAAAGTCGGTCAGCACCATCACACTGACCTAGCGGCGGCGCAAGAGTCGACCCTTTACCAGGTACGTAATTTGCTTATTTCGAACTAGTGACTTCGCTACCATTTTTCTTTCCATGATTCTTACTTATTTTTGCCTCGCTATTCTGTTAGCTGTTTATTTTGGCTCGGGGGACTACGAACGCCTTCAATCGGTGGGAGCATCACCACGGGCAAGAGACAGCGGACCTCCGAGAGCGACTCACGGAGTCCGAAGAGAAGGCCTCTGATCTAGAGGATAGCCTCTACCAGGACCAAGAGAGGAGGGCGGCCTTTGAAGTCGAAGCCCATGACCTTTGGGCTGCCCGAGGAGCCCTAGAGGCAGAAGTTCAGAGGCACCGAGAAGAGAAATAGCTTTTGGAGACCGGAGCCTCCGAACTTCAGGAGGCCAACAAGGTGATGATGGCTTTGGAGGCTGCTCTAAAGGCCGAATAGGCCAAAGAGGTTGCGGTGGTGGATGGGACTATCGAGGCACTTAGCGAAATGCTAACATGCTTTGGTATGTCCTGTCATGCTACTTTAGCGATGGCGTCCGAGCCCCTGGCTCGTCACCTAAAATTTATCCGCACCACAGCTAAGATGGTTGAGGCCACCATGGTGACCTACGGGGAGGTTTTCGGAAGGGTTGCAGCTCAGGGCGTTCTCCACTACCTCGAAGATGCTAGTTGCAACGTCCGTCCAGTGATGGGAGCGGCAGCGATCGAATTCAGAGGTGATCGCCTGCTAGCGCCAACTTCAGACTTCTCCGCCTCCTGGAAGTCGTTCCAGGGGGCCTGGAAGAGACAAGGGCAGAAGGCTACCAAGATCATGATGGACGAAGCCCGTCGTCACCGAGCGCAACAGGCGACTCTGTCCCTGAAGCTGCTAGACAAACCTCTGAGCGCCCCCTCCGAGGTGTAGTTTCTTAGGACTTCAATGTAACTTTTGATTGTAATATGCTTCGTTTATTAATGAAAGCAACACTTTTGAGATTTCTCAGGACTTAGCTACAAATCCTGCTCCCGACATTTTAATACTTGAAGCCAGCGGAGAGCTTCAACATCATTAGGCAATTTTTGAGGCCATTAAGGCCGAAGGCCGTGCTCGCTTTAGACTTCCCCGTGATAATTTAGGTAGGATAATGCCCGAAGTAGTCAGCGAGGTACTTGTATCAATAAAAAAGGAGCCGATCACATCTTTATCTTCTTTGTCAGAGTCAATTGACTGGTCTGACGAAGGGCGTGAATCTCCCACTGGGGCAAGCCAACCCAGACTTCACTCATGGGCAGAGCTGCAGGAGGAAAGGAAGGTTTTGAGGGCCTCCAAAAAGAATAAGTGATCGAAGACTAAGGCGAAGCCTTCTTTGAACCCGTTGAACCCGCGAGTGCAGGGGTCTGGAGGAGGTTCTTGGAGCCAACCTCCTCTGGACCAGCAAGGGCGAAGGGGTTTTCGATTCCTCCTTGGACTAGATACTACCTTTTCGTGACTTGTACTTCGACATATTGTTGACTTTGTAATTCTTTTACTTCGCATTCATACTTTGACTTCGTATCTGTAAATTTGATTGTGGAAATAAAGTTGATCTTATTACGAAGTGTGCCTCAGACGCATGCACTCATACTGCTCGGTCCCCCTTGCTTGTAGTGGGCATGACCTTAAGCGAATGGCCGCTACGCGCAATGTTAGTGCGACGTTTTAATGCACTTCGTATGTGCGTGCTATAGTGTTCATAGCATAGCTGCGAGAATGTGATGGCGTTGAGCCTTTTAGGATGCTTCGAGCTTTGACTCGGAATCCTTTAATTTTTTACTCTTGTGTGTCTGAAGACACTATTTTGCAGTAGTAGTAGTTTCGTCGGGGTCGAAGTACAGTCCGTGTTGTTTTTCGGTCGCTTCGGACTCTTTTTGGATGCTTCAAGGTTGAACTCGGAGTCCTATTTTTTTACCGTTATGGGCCTAGGGGCACTGTGTAGCGGTAATGGTGGAGCGGACCGCATCGGAATTTTTAGAGTCCTTTGACGGAGCCCAAAGTTAATACCTTTGGCTATACTCGGGGAGCGACCTTCGAGCATTGGGCTTCGGACTTCACAGCAGAGCGTAGTGCACTCGTACACGTGTTAGACTTTATTTGTCTCGCGTCGAGCCTGTGGCTTCGGGTAGCAGAAATTAGTAAGCATGTTATTCGTCCATCGCATCTTTACTGACATTGCGATGCATCCATCGCTACGTCAATATGTTCAAAGGCTCATAGCATGCGAACCATACCCCTTTGGGGATTCATTTTACCTTGATGATGAAATTGCTGATGGGGAGCTTTATTCGAAGGGTACTACACAGCTGACTTTGAATTACAGACTAGGCAAAATACCACCGGAGGAGTTTCGCATGCCAAGTATGCCTCAATTCTTCACCTTCGAGGTTGGACAACTTGAAAGAGCCCGGCCTGTTGGAGCGAAGTATAATATATGGGCCTTTCCATTTATTGCTCAACTTGCCAGGCGCAGGGACACTTCAGAGTACTAGGTGTCCAGGTCGTAATTCATTCAGCTTCACCTTGGGATTGTACCATGACTTCGTCTGATCCTGGTACTTCGTCAAATTGGCTATAGATCAGAGTCTTGTTTCTTTTGATAAATCAAGCGAAGCCTGCCTTTCGCTGTTATCTTCAGGGAGCAATATCCGTAGTGAGCCTCCTTTTAACTCTGCTGGGGTCATTGCTTCGTCGTCGAACAATAGCCTGAATGGAGTGAATCCTGTGAAACGAGCTTGGGTGGTCTGAATGGACCACAAATTTTTTGGCAATTTGTCGACCCACAGCCCCTTGGTGAGGCCAACAATCCGACGGTTGAGGCCTGACAAAATATTTCCATTGGCTCTTTCAACTACTCATTGGACTGCAGGTGCCTAACTACGGCGAAGCATAGTTCAATGCCGAGACCTTCGCAGAATTCCTTGAAGGGCTCCGTGTCGAATTGAGTATCATTGTCGATGGTGAGCTGCTTAGGCACTCCGAACCTGTAAATTATATTTTACCAGAAAAATTTCTGGATGTTTTTCGAAGTGATTGCGGTGAGGGGTTCAGCTTCGACCCACTTCAAGAAGTACTCGACCGCCACCACAGCGAACTTCAAATTTCCCTTGGCTTGCGGAAATGCTCTGATTAGATCCATGCCTCACTGGGCGAGGGGCCATACTAGGGCAATGACTTGAAGCAGAGTTGGTGGGCGATGGCTCCGTCTCCCTATCCACTGGTAGCCCTAGCACGTGCGAACCAAGGCTTCGGCATCAACCATTATAGTGGGCCAATAAAGCCCTTGCCAAAGTGTTTTTTTGCTAGCGCACGCGGAGCGAGGTGACTTCTGCATAAGCCTTCATGGATGCTTTGAAGTATGTCTTGGCCATCTTGTCTTGAAATGCAGCGTAGCAGTGGCGAGCACACTCCAGATTTATAGAGCAGGCCATCGACGAGATGGTAGTTGCGAACCCTGTGCTGTAGCCTCAAGAGCTTGGGGCCTTCGGGCTGCAAGCCTTCATCTTGAAGCATGGCCATGATTGGGCTTCACCAATCTTCAGCTTGCACTCAGAGTACTTCGGTCGACGTTGACTTTGGTGCCAATGGAGTACATAGCTCTTCATAGAATGCGCCATAGGGCAGATCTTGGCCTCCGGCAGCTATCTTGGCGAGGGCATTAGCTTGCTAATTTTCAACCCTCAGAATGCTTCTGATTGAAATCCTCTTGAATGCTAACTCCACTTTACGGACCTTAGATAAAGACTGAGCGAGGTCCGGATGCCGAGCCTAAAAACTCTTATCTTCATACCCAACCACAATTTGGGAGTCGGTTTTTACAAGCACCCTGGTAGCGTCGAGGGCCCGTGCCTTTTGAAGGCCTAATAGAACGCCTTCGTACTCGGCCACGTTATTTATGGCTTTAAAATTTAATCTAACAGAATACAGGGCCTTCTGGCCAGATGGCAAAATTATTACAACTCTCACCTTTATGCCAGAGGCCTGAAAGGCTCCGTCAGAATAGATGGTCCAAATACCTTCACCCGGTCCTTCCGGGGACCAGAAGGCAGGAGGGGTCCATTCCGCGACAAAGTCCGCAATTACTTGGGACTTAATCACTGTCCAGGCGATAAAATCTATACCGAAAGGGGCTAGCTCTACCACCGACTTCCCTATTCTTCCAGTTGAATCTTTATTTCTGAGCATGTCTCTGAGGGGGTATGATTTTGGTACAATAATATTGTGTGCGAGAAAATAATGCCTCAATTTCCTCGAAGCCATCACAAGGGAGTACGCAATTTTTTCCAGTTTGGCATACCTTGTTTTTGCTCCGGAAAGAGCCTCGGAAACAAAATAAATGGGCCTCTGAACCAATTTCCATTCGAAAACTGCCTCTTGAACGAGAACTACGCTGACTGCGGAGGCCATCGCTGTGAGATACAATAGTAGTGCTTCTTTCGAAAGAGGGGTTGTGAGGGTCGCTAGATTAGCGAGGTACTTCTTGACGCTGTTGAAGCTCTTCTGGCATTCGGGCGTCCATTCAAAATTTGCTGATCCTTTCAGCGCTTTAAAAATTGGTAGGCTTCGTTCAGCGGAGCGTGCAAGGAAACGGCTGAGAGCTGCAAGGCGGCCTATGAGTTTTTGGACTTGTTTTAGATTTTCGGGCGGAGCCATGCGTTGTAAGGCACTGATTTGAGTGGGGCTGGCTTTGATACCTCGACTTGAAATCAGGTACCCAAGTAGCTTACTGGCCTGCGCCCTGAAGATACATTTTTTGGAGTTCAGATGGACCCCCATTTTTCAGAGACTTTTGAAGGTCTCCGCTAGGTCTATGCTATGCTCGTGCTTTTTCGCACTTTTTATTACAATGTCGTCTCTATAGGCTTCGACATTCCTGCCTATTTGATGGCCTAGGGCTTTAGCAATTAGCCTAAAAAAGTTGCCCCGGCATTTCTTAAGCCGAAAGACATTCTTACATAGCAGTAGACTCCCGAAGGAGTAACGAAGCTAGTCTTGATTTCATCTTCGCGTTTGAGCCATACTTGATGATAGCTGGAGTATACATCAAGAAAACTAAGCAACTCGGACCCGGCAGTGGAGTCGACGAGTTGATCAATACGAGGCATGGGGTACGGGTCATAGGGGCATGCTTTATTCAACGAGGTGAAATCAATACACATACGCCATTTGCCCGTGTTATTTTTCTTCACGAAGATGAGGTTCGATAGCCACTCCGTGTGGCTGACTTCCCGTATAACTCCCGCTTGAAGTAGCTTTTCTACTTCGGTCTTTGCTAAGCTTGTGCGTTCGGCTGATAGCTTCCACAGCCCTTGGCATACGGGCCTCGCTCTTGGATTCACGAGCAAAGCATGCTCAATGATACTCCGCTCGACTCCTAGGATGTCCTCGTCCGACCAGCCGAAGATGTCGAGGTTGCTCCGAATTGCCTCCTTCAGCGAAGCCAGGTTTTCTGGGGCCAAACCCCCTCTGAACTGGATGGGGAACTCCAACCTGCCTTCAACGAGGATCTTGGTCATAATTTCTCCATCAGGACGAGGCTTGAGCGATGCCCTTTCGTGGAGTCAGGGGTCAACTTACTGCTTCGGGGCGTGACTGCACACTATGTACTTGGTGGGCTTCGAGGGTGCGGCGTGCCTATATTCCACCCTTCGAGTCACACTTTGATCACAAAGCATGGTGAGGACTCTTCCCTGCGTGGGCATCTTCATACAGAGGTAATTGTGGTGTGGTATGGCTCTGAATTGATTTAGCATCCCCTCCCGAAGATTGCGTTGTAGGCGTACGGAGCATCGATGATGTCAAAGATGACCTCCTCCGACCGCGTGAGGTTACCTTCACTGAAGGAGACTTCGAGGCCAATCTGGCCTATTGCTTCAAGGGGGAACCGGTGAAGCCTTGTAGCGGCCTGGCTGCCAGAAGGAGGTGCTTCCGAGGGATGCACAGTTGGTCGAAGACGTGGGCGAAGATGATGTTCACTGAGCTCCCTCGGTCAACGAGCACGCGATGTACGTCGGTGCCGATGATGTCAGCGAAGATGACGAGGGGGTCCACGTGCGGGAATTTAATTTCGACTGCATCATCGGATGTGAAGCAAATCGGCACATGGGACCACTTCGGCATCACCGAGGCTGAGGCCGAGGTCCCGATATGACCTACCTCATGCACGTAATCCCGTCTCTGGTGCTTGGACAAGCTTCCCAGGGCTCCGCCGCCCGAAATGGGTAGCACCACCCATTTCTGAGGGCCGAACCCATCTTTGAGCTTCGGGGGTGGCATTAAACTCGCCACCGGGATTCGAGGAGGGGCCTCGCTGGATTCTGGACACCCTACGGCCTGGACATGCTTGGGGCAGGCAGATTGGGGTGCTCGATCTATCGTTCCTCGGCCACTGATCCGCTCAAGGTACTCTCCCCGTAGAGCTAGTATGGACTTGCAGGTATCGGTGTTGTGGCTTCAGTTTTCACCATGGATGTTACAAAAGTAGGACCGGCATGGGACGGGAGGTCCCGCCGGTGGCCTCACTCCACCTCCTCGGCTCCCTCCTTGGCCTTGCTAGAATTTCAGAGCCTTCGACCCAGTGATATTTAGCACTTCGGTGTGGAAGTGCTTCTGGCTTCGCCTTGACTCCGACAGCCGCTGCTCCACATGAGTTGGCTTGGGGGACTCAGGGTCCTGACTTCGGGGGCCCGGACTTGGGCGATGTAGGTCGTCCTCCAGAGCTGTCTTTCTCGGAGCGAGCATACTCCTCGAAGTATGTCATGAGTTGGGCCACCGAAGATATGGGTTTCCTGTGGAGCTTGTCGAGGAGACCAGGATTGGTGACTCCCTCGCGTGCGGCGTTGACCACCGAAGATGTAGAGAAGCCCTTAATCTGGGACTTTGTGAATGCGAAGCGCTGTGAATATTATCGCAACGTTTCTCCAGGTTGCTGCTTTACCTGGAATAGGCTCCTAGTGAACATCGATGCTACGAAGGTCCCTTGAAAATTGTTCATGAATTTTTTTTCTCAGTTGCTCCCATGACCTCACGGAGCCTGGCTTCAGGGACCAAAACTAGCGGAGTGCTGTGCCCTCAAGAGCCAAGGGGAAGCACTTCGCCATAGTGTCTCTTTCGCCTTCGCTTGCTTCTATGGTGAGGGCATAGGAGTGGGCGAACTCGTCGGGGTCCGTATCACCAGAGTACTTGGGCAGCTTCGCAGCTTGGAACTTCGAGTGGAAGCGCACTATCTGTAGGTCTGGGTGAAGCGGTGAACCCTTATCGAAGGAGGCGTTCTGCCTCTACTCTCGGGGTTCCTACTCGCCGTGGTCGTTAACGGTGATGACCGTTGGTGACCTCGGAGGGTCCTCTGGGGCCTCCCGGGGGCGCGCCTGATCGGCCGCACTCTGGGGCCAACGTAGAACCTCCGCTTTGAGCAGGGCCAGCTCGGAGGCCTGAGCGTCGTTGAAGGCACCGCTCCCCCCGGAATACCCCCCTAGATCTTGCGATCAGACGAAGTCTTTTTGCAACGCCCTCGGGGTGGCAGGAGGCCTTCGTGAGGGAGCCCCACGGCTCCATACGAGACGGGTGCCAAAGGGATCGCCGCTGTTCCCGCAGGCCCGGAGGTGTCTTCTACCGAAGGGGAGACCGAAGTGTGCTCTTCGATCCTTGGAACGGTGTTGGCCACTGAGAGGCCCGCGGCCTGACCCACGGCTTCAGGGGTGATGTCTACCAGCGGGGGCACTACGGAGGGCTCCGTAGTCCCCATGCTGGTGCCTGTAGTCGAGGCCTTAGGGATCCTAGAGGACCTTCGAAGGGGAGCCATGCTTTTACTCTTCTTCGGAGGCATGGTTCGAATCTTGGTGGTAGAGAGGCTAGCTTAGTACTAAGTCCTCACGGACGGCTCCAACTGTTGGCGTAAGAGTTTACGCAACAGGTTCGATTAGTCGCGAAGGACTGATTAAACATGAAGTGAAATTCAAACTGGTTCAGGCCTCCGAAAAGGATAATAACCTCACGTCTAGTTCGAGGTGTATTCCTAGACTGAATTCTTCCTGTCATTACAGTAGGAAGGGCAAGTATTTATAGGCAAAAATACAATAGAAAAGTACTAATTTACCCTCTAGATACAACCGTCATTGCGGACTCTGTACACAAGACTTCGTAGGGGTAAAATTGTAAACCCTAGTGTGAACGTACTTGGAAAGCAAACGTCCTGTCAAACATTGCGGCGGTCCTTCGGAGTGAGACACCACCGAAGGGGAGGCAATTCTTTATGACCCTTCATGCGTCATGCAGGCTCCGGAGTGTCTTCGCTAGCGAACCCTAAACCTCCGTAGCTCTGAACAGCATGCTTCTGGCTTCGAAGTACTCGACTGCTTAAAACATTAGATTATAAGTATGATAGGATTATTTTTCCCCAACAATAACATAAGACCTATCTAGGATTTATTTCTAAAATAAGTTCTGCGAGCTACCAAATGGTAAAACATGCAGCCGGGAAAAATAATTGCATATATACATTTTTTTTCTGAGGAAAATGGTCGGATATATAGCGTGATGGAATCAAGACGGCGACTCGAAACGAAAGCACAGAAGAAATAAAACATTGCTAATGGTCAAATTAATGGAGTAAGTGTACGTACCGCAAGTACAAGTTAAATAAAGTTTAGTTGGATTCAGGGGAGATCATGTCCAGCAAAGCTTGCAACAAAGCTGCGTGGTGAAATTAAGATCTATATACGGTCGGTGAGACATACAGATCTGGCGTTTGGTTAGTTTTGTATAATCACTGCTTCCAGAGGATCCGTCTCACTGATTTGGCTCTAGAGTTGAAGATCCTTGCTCGTCACGGGGAAGTTAACTACTCATGTATTGCATGCATGCTGCATATCATTTGAATTTTGAACAGTAGTGAAAAATTCTGAAAAAAATTGAGGACATAGACTACAATGTTACGTGTGATAGTCCCCACAAGCATTCAAAAACTAAATTCAACTGCACACATCATAATAAAAACATAAAATTTGCTATGAGCAATGCCAAAAAAATATCTATTTCCATCAAATCACTACTATTTAAGTTGAACGCAGTAAAAAAAGTAACAACAAAGTAATTTTTGAGCTACATGATGGGTCACCACATTGGAAGGCTAATCACTGTAGAAAACCTATCACATTTAGCTCATGCAAGCATGGAAAACTTAGCTCCTTTGTGCACTGCTCATGCCACTCCGCCGAATTTCAATGCAACTTAAAGTTTGAAAGACGGTATTTTACCTCCGGTTATGAAAATATATCATTTTGGACATTGAAACCGTCGCCAAAATGCAAATTTGATCATTATCTTCTATAGAAAAATATTTGAAAATATTATAAAATTGTGATTTTATGATGGAACTTTTGTAGACAAATGGACACATAATTTCATATCAAATACAACTATCTACATCCAAAGTCTTTAAAGTTTGACATAAAACAGGTCTGAAACAACAAGTTCAGGACGAAAAGAGTAGATTTTGGAGCTGTGCATTTGCCCCCAGGAAAAAGCACTCTAATTACAATTTTTTGTCGGGAGATTTGATCATATACTCTTCCTTTAGATGAAAATCAAGGATTTAACCTCCTGTCCCACGTGTCATTGACCTGAGTGGATCTCACGTGTTATTGAGATGTAAAGGGTAAATCCTCAATTTCTATCTAGAGAGAGGGTATATGATCAATTTTTTCTTTTTTGTCAGCCAAAGTACGCGTGTTTGCCACTTTACCAGGAAGCATGTTTGTTCAACGCAGTTGAACCAAAATAGACGATGATGTCCTTGTCGACAGAAAAACGAAGGCCCGGAATACGTGACAGACGCCGAATGGCACGAGAAAAAGCGCATGACTGCACCGGTCCATAGCCATCTCATCTCTCGACTCTCGTTCGCTTGCTTGCTCTCGCTTGCTCTCTCTCTCTCTCCGTCCTCTCTGCCTTTGCCGATCGTGGTAGAGGCAGAGGGAGAGGGAGAGGGAGCGGCGGCGGCGTAGAAAAGGTCTCTCTTTTGTTAGGAGAGAGGCAGAGAGAGGGTCGCCGACCGCCATGTCGACGGTCTTCTCGGACTTCCAGCCGCTCGCGGAGCGCCGCCGTGTCGAGAGGCAGCGGCAGGAGCGCAGGCGCGTCATGGTCGCCTTCGGCGGCGCTTCGGTCATTCTTATTATTATCGTCATGGGCGGCGCGGCCGTCGCATACAACGCGAGCTCCAGTGGTGACGCCTCCGACTCCTCCGCTTCCCCGTCCGGCGACGGCACGCTGCATCCTGGCCTGCGCGGCGTGTCCAAGATCATCAAGACAATGTGCGCGCAGACGGACTACAGGGAAACCTGCGAGAAGAGCCTCGCCAAGGCCGCCGCCAACACCAGCGCGTCGTGGCCCAAGGACGTCGTCCGCGCCTCCGTGGCCATGATCGGCGACGCCGTCGGGAAGGCGTTCGAACAGTCGGGTGCGATCGTTAGCGACGACCCCCGCGTGAAGGCCGCCGTCGCCGACTGCAAGGAGATCTACGAGAACGCCAGGGATGACCTCGCGCGCACGCTGGGGGGCATCGACGCCGGCGGTGTGGACGGGATCACCAAGTGCGTGTACCAACTCCTCGTGTGGCTGAGCGCGGTGATCACGCACCAGGAGACGTGCATTGACGGGTTCCTCGACGGCGACCTCAAGGAAGAGATGAGGGACGCCATGGAGTCCGGCAGGGAGTTGACGAGCAACGCTCTGACCATTATCGGGAAGGCCTCGTCGTACCTCTTAGCGCTCAACCTCCCATCGGCTGCGGCCTTTAGCCACCGACATCTTCTCAGCCTCTCCTTCGACGAAGAAGCGCCGAAGCAGCCCAAAGTGAACCACTCGTCGGAGAACGACCTCCCGCAACCGCCGGGAGAGGAGGCTTCTCAAGGGCAAGTTCCAGAACAACCTCACGCCCAACGTTGTCGTGTCCAAGGACACGCGGGATCCGCATCGGCCGCAGGACACGGGGAGGAAGCCGATTCGCATGCAAGTTGTAACTCGGTCACAACAGAGAAAAAGAGTCCCGTTTTAACTCCATCACAACAGATAGAAACCGTACCCGATTATGATTACTCGTTTATCTATATTATAAAAACAAAACACAACCCCTCTCTCTCCTCCGTCCACCCACCTCAGCCGCCACACCCCTCTCCCTGACTCCCAGTTTCCCAGATCCAGTGCACCGATCGGCCCGTCGCCGGCGTCCCGCGCAGCACGTTGCCGGCCTCCCGCGCAGCCCCTCGCCGGAGTCCCACGTCGCCCCGCACAGGCCCGCGTCTTCCCC
>KE372704.1:269163-285109 GCA_000418225.1 Zizania latifolia | reverse complement strand
AATTAGAGATAGAGATTAGATTGGTTCATAATAGTAGGGATTAGTTTCTTGTATATCAAGTTAGTCCTATATATATATAAAGGGATCTTATGTACTCTATTATCAAGCAATCGATAAATATCTAAAGTTAGCACTAAGCCTCAGAGTCTCTCTTAGAGCATCTTAAAGAGATGCTCAATATAACTCACTATCTCTATTATTAAGAATTTAAATCTAAAATGCATCTCCAACAGCTCCCCTATTTGGTTCTCAATTTTTAGAGATTCCTAAAATCCTCTTCCATCCTCGTTACTTATAGGGAGTGACTCTCATTCCCTATCCGCTCTGCCGTTCTGGTCTCACCTGTCGGTGATACAAGAAATACAAATAAAAGGAAAGGGTGGAGATTTGATAAATACGGTCCACATATCGATGATACAAGAGTAAAATATAGATAATATAATATTGAGAGCCTGCTTAAGAGTAAAAAGATTTAGAGATTAAATTTTATTAGGAGAACTCCCTATATGAGATTTTAGGGAACTAAAAGTAGCAACTCTCTTAGAGATGCTCTTAGCTTGACAGGGAGAAGCCCTGCCAAAGCTACAAGAGGGTGAGTGCCCTTCGCCCGGTCTTTGGACGCTTACCCTATCGTGCCCATAACATCTGAGTCACAGACAAAATAATTTACAAAGGTGTACTAAAATCGGAGTTAAAGAGTTCCAAAAATTGTATGTTCCGCTTTCCAGGTATCATACACAATTATGAATTTCAGATTTGAGATAATGGGACTTGATATGCTTTATTGATGCATCTTGATTGTTGAGAAATGAACATGCATACATCATATGTTGGCTCAAATAGAGTTCATCGCATGTTTATCATTTTTCTGTTGTGGTTTAGACTTTGGGTGTTGCCTAATAATCCTGCGTCACTAATTGCGGCATGTATCTTTTGAAATCAGGAAAGGATCTAGTAGAATCTACACAAATCTAGTAATATGTGGCGTATATCTTTATATTAGTTAAGTGATCATGCGTGATCTCTTTAAGATAGCAGAAGATAATCTAGGGAAGATAAGCTTCCAGTTTTGCCTAGATTAAGTTTGGATAGTGCTGGATTTATAGCAGCACATCTTCTCTATTTAGAAGGTCTCTAGCTGTTTTGCTAGGTGGATAACAGTCCTAATTTGAATAGGAATAGGACTAGGGGTTGGTTTCTTCCCTATATATATGTACCAGCACTTCAATGGAATAAATCATATCAATTAGCTGGTCAAAAACTATCTTTTGTCTGCTATTCCTTGAGGTTTAGGGCTGACAAGTGGTATCAGAGCAATGTCAGCTTCACCAACCCATCGACGGCAACAAGATGGTGCTGATTCTAGTCGTGTGGTCGCCGTGCAGCACGTGGTCATAGGCTCTGATACCACTGTTGGGTTATAGGGAGGCTACGCTAGCACTAAATTCAAAAAAATTACCCCGTTCGCTCATGAACCATGCGTGCAATAGGATTATAGATCGTTACCTCTAGCCAAGAGACACGCTAGGGCAGCGGAAGTAGAGTTGATGAAGCGCGCTCTCGATTGGCTCCGCTCATTTCCATCCGTTCATCGATGATGAAGACGACGCAGTCCGACAATCTCCATGAGAAAATCAGCACCGCAGTAGCAGCAGCACCTCTATGGTATCCACACGTACAGGAATGGGATTACCTCACACCGGTATGCTAGTACCACGCGGGAGATTAGGGTAGAGATGACCACAACCGGTGTAGAGCGGAGAGGTGGCGGCTAGGGTTAGGTCAAAGCAACATAGCAATAACAACAGCAACTTTGTCCTAGCCCCTCCTCTCCTTATATAGTGCCCTCTCATGAGCCTTTAATCAGTATTAAAGCCTAACAGATCTAATTTGTTCATCTGGATCCGAAACTTCTGGTCCTAAACAGAACTTCCGAAAACAACATTCTGTATCGAATTTATTTCTGCCCAGAACTTTCGGTCTAACCGAAATTTTCGGTTTGTCTAGAAACCGGAACTAGGGCTAGCCTAGAATTTTTGGTCTAACCGAAACTTCAGGATGCTCCAGAACTTGGATCTTTCGGCCTTAGGCTAGAACTTTCGGTTCCCCAGAATTCTCTTGGGCATATTTCCATCAACCTCTTTGATAGAAAAGACTTGACATCATTGATCATATAAATGTTTATACTAAAGATCAGTATGTCATCGACATACAAACATAGTATAACTTCTTTGCTCCCACCATGTCGATAGTACACACATCTATCGGCCTCATTTATGACAAAGCCAGCAGAAGTTAAAGTTCTGTTGAACTTATCATGCTATTGCTTAGGTGCTTGTTTTAAACCATACAAAGACTTTAATAATCTACACACCTTGCTCTCTTGACCTTTCACTACAAACCCATCAGGCTGATCTATGTAGATCTCCTCATCTAACTCTTAATTCAGGAAAGCTGTCTTTACATCTATCTAATGAACGATAAGACCATATGAGGCAGCCAAGGAAAGTAATGCTCTGATTGTGGTCAGTCTAGCGACAGGTGAATAAGTATAAAAAAAAGTCTTCGCCTTCTTTTTGTGTGTAACCTTTGACCACAAGCCGAGCATTGTACTTCTCAATAGTACCATCAGGCCTAAGCTTCTTCTTGAATACCCACTTACAATCCATGGGTTTACAACCATAGGGTCGTTTAGTTAGCTCCTACGTACCATTGGATAGAATTGAGTCCATCTCATTATAGACAGCTTCTTTCCAATCTTCTACATCCAGAGATGCATATGCCTCAGCAATGGTAGTAGGAGTGTCATCCACAAGGTACACAGTGAAATCATCACCAAAGGATTTTACAACTCTTTGTCTCTTACTCCTTCTAGGAGCTTCACTGTCATCCTGCTCAGGGATTTCCTCAAACTAATTATATTATTCAGAAGACTTAAAATTAACATGTGTATCAGGTTTAGGAATTATCTCAACAGAAAATCTAGAAGTGTTATGCATATCTTTCATAGAAAGCATATTCTCAAAAAATATTGTATTACGAGATTCTAAATTAGTATCAACATGCATATCAGTCACCTCAGATTTTACTACCAAAAATCTATACGCCATGCTTCTCTAAGCATAGCCTAAAAAGGCACAATCTACTGTCTTAGATCCCAACTTGCGTTTCTTCGCGATTGGGACATTGACTTTCGCCAAACACCCCCAAGTGCGCAAGTAAGAAAGTGATGGTTTTCTCTCAATCCATATCTCATATGGAGTTTGTTCTTTATTCTTGTTAGGAACTCTATTTAAAACATGACATACAGTTAACAGAGCCTCCCCCACCATGTCTTTGATAAACGGGCAGTATCTAACATGGCGTTAACCAAGTCAGTTAGCGTGTGGTTTTTCCTCTCGGCAATCCTATTTGATTCGGGCGAATAGGAAGACGTCCTCTCATGAATAATACCATGTTCCTCACAGAATTCATCAAATATTTTGGAAAAATATTCACCACCACGATGTATGTATTGCTGGATGAAGAACTATACTATCAGATGATTGATGGGATTCTGTTAAGATGCCTTAGTTTGGAAGAAGCCAAGATCGTGATGTGTGAAGTGCACGAAGGGTCTATGGAACCCATCAATCAGCCCACAAGATGAAGTGGTTGCTACGCCGCATAGGTTATTTCTGGCCGACAATACTTGAAGATTGCTTCAAATATTATAAAGGGTGTCAAGACTGCCAGAGGTTCAGAAATGTATAGTGAGTTCCCGCATCGGTTATGATTTCGATTATCAAGCCATGGCCGTTTAGAGGCTAGGGGATAGACATGATCAGCCATATTTACCCGCCATCTAGCAAAGGACATAAGTTTATACTGGCAGCCACTGACTACTTCACCAAATGGGTAGAGGCAATTCCTCTAAAAAAAGTAACTGCCTAGGGAGCCATAGAATTCATCAAGGAACACATTATTTACAGGTTTGGGATCCCGCAAACGATCACTACCAATCGAGGATCAATTTTCATGTTAGAGGAATTTCAGCAGTTTGCAATCGATATGGGAATTAAGTTGCTCAATTCATCGCCCTACTATGCATAAGCAAATGGCTAAGCCAAAGCTTCAAACAAGAGTCTGATAAAGTTAATCACGAGCAAGATAGCAGAACAACCTAAGAAGTGGCACGCAATGCTAGTCGATTCCTTATGGGCATATCGGATGGTTTGCCATGGGTCGACTCAAGTGCCGCCTTATCGGTTAGTCTATGGACATGAAGTTGTCCTACAATGGGAGACAAATATCGGCTCTAGGCATCTCGCTCTTTAGAATGAGTTGATGGCCAATGACTATTATGGATTGATGACCAATGAGTTAGAAGACTTGGCACATAATCGGCTTCACGTGCTCAGGAAGATAGAAGAGAACAAGGCAAGAGTGGCAAGGCATTATAACAAGAAGGTATCAACCAAGGCATTATAACAAGAAGGTATCAGCCAAGGCGTTCGAAGAAAATAACTTAGTCTGGAGACTCATGTTGTCGATTGGGACTAAAGATAATCGATTCGGTAAATGGTCTCATAATTAGGAAGGTACATATTGGGTGAGCCGAGTCATACCAGGCGATGCCTATATCTTAAAGACGTTAGAAGGAGAAGAATCCGTGAAGGCACTCAACAGGAAATACTTGAAGAAGTATCACCCAAGCTTTTGGATCGAGACTTAATCGACCATCAGGATGATACGCGCAAGCAAGAAATTCAATTAGTTGATACCAAGAGTATCACATTTAGCAACAGTAAGCAGCCGATATCGAAGGTCTTCGGTATCGCCTTCAGATACAATATATAGCCGATACCGAGGGTATCGCCTTCAGTGCAAAATCAACAAGAAATTGCATAAAGGAGTAAATCACTATAATAAAGTTTATAAAGAGGGTGAATGTTTAATTGTCGTTTGGGTCCAAGAAATCAACAAGGGTGGATACATCGCGATTTCTAAGACCAATAATGGTGGCTAGCTCTTGGCGATCCTCATCATCACTCCTAGCAATAGACCTCGTGCCACAGCGACGACGAAGGACTTCCTTGGCAAGGGCTTCGAACTCTCACCAATCTGCTTCGAGCTTCTCAGGGATTACCGATAGACGCTTGTGAAGGGAGGTGATACGCGAGCGAATGGCCGATAAGTGAGAGGCCAAATTGGCTTCCTCAATAAGAAGCTGAGCAATTTGGCCTTCAACACCAATAGGTTCGGCTACCAGAGCATCAAGAGTAGCCTTCTTCTCCTCAAGAGCAATCCGATCATTCTGGAGGTTCTGCTATTGCATGTGATGTTGAGCGTGAGCCATGATCTGTCCCTCAAGGCGATCGAAGTAGAACCGATGGACCTCAAGGTAAGTCCCTAGGGTCACAGCCTCCATAAGGTGTTGGGGGAGCAAATCCGAAACCTCGGCAAGCCATGCCCTGACAGGCCCTAAATCAGCCACCAGAACATCGATCAGTTCCCGAAGCAGGTCGAGGACATCAAGCAGCATGAATTGGGTATCCACAGATATCGGCTCCATAGCCAAGACCTTGGACTTAGCCGCATCATCATCCATGACAAGCTCGCCGATGTCAAAGGAGAAGAAATTGGTGAAAGGCTGCAGTCAGGCAATGGAAAGATAAGGGAAGAAAATACAGCAAAAGACAGTGCCGATAAAAAGAGCATCACCATACCTCAGGAAGATCGGCCATAATGGTTGTATCGATGATAACCGGAGGAACAGGATCATCAGCAATAATAGCCTCCTCTGCTAATCTAGTTTCAACAGCCGCTGAATCAGACATCGGCTCTTGATCCTCAGCAATAATGGGATCAGAAGGAGCCATTGGGAGATCAGCAACTAGCAGAATGGCAGGAGGGTCAGGATGGACCTGTGGAGGGGATGTCGTCTGATCCAAGAGTACTAATGCTTCAATGATGGCAGAAGGAGTACCCGGTAGATCACCTACCTTAGACTGAAAAGGTGAACAACACAATAAAAATACAATTTAGAGGAAAGGGCGTGGCGACGCGAAGAGGAGTCTTATAGAGGCGGCAGAAGTAGAAATGGCTGGATGAACTAAAGGAGGAGCAGCAGGAGCTTTCTTCTTCTTCTTGGCCAGAGTCTTGACTATCGCCGGTGCAGCAGGACGCTTCTGACGAGTGGGACTAGAGGTCTGGAAGGCTGCAAGGCCAGTACCACCAATAGTCGATGGCACCGACGCACCTACTCCCAAATTTGGGGTCGATGATGATGCCATATACACAATCAGCCTGCTGCTGTTGCTGACGACAGGCGTCATCATGTCTTGATCCTAAATACAGAGCAAAAAGAAATTATAGGTGGGACTACCAAAAATGTTAAGGGGCAAAAAGGGACATACCTTAGCTGTGGCGTCACCAGAATCAGGATTGATCAGAGTACAATAAGAAGAGACACCTCGAGAAAATAGATGAAGTTTTAGTTCATCCTAGAAGTGAACAAATGACTGGCTCTGGGATGAACTTAGTGACCAACTCCGTAGGTCGCCGAAGGGGATAACAGAAGGTAGGTTAATCAGGGACTCATACTCTGATAGAGACAGAGTCCCTCGAAACTCCACTTTGCCGATGTAGAAAAGGCTCATCGGTAGTTGGCTCAGGCCAAGTTGGCATGCACAAATGCTCGGGTGATAGAACTCATAAGAAGGCTTCACCCGGCCACCGAAAAAACCAACTGGCGGGATGGAGGGGGAGGCGATGGCCCAATATATTGCATTGGTAGAGTCATCAGAGCCGATGGAAGCAAACTAGAATCGGCCAGGATAGGGGAAATCAACAGCCTCTACATAAGGAAACCAAATGACATCATCGTTAGAGAAGCCATAGTAGAAAGTGCCGAACCACCTGGTGAAGAGATCAAACTTCAGATCGACAATATCCCCGACAAGAGTAGCCACGGCCTCACCAAGTGAAGCACATCGGTGAGTATGGCCATCTTCTTCGTTGAAGACATCGGCAATATCATAGCCAAGCAGATCATGACATTCCGTCAATCGGGTGGTATACAGGTTGATCCATAATTAGATAAACCACCAAGGGCCGTCGATGTTTGCAATGGGTATGCCAGCTTGAAGACACTATGAGACAAGATGCAGAAGATGGTAAGAAGATCCCGACAGTAATCAGCCCAATGGTAGCTGCTCATTGTGTGTAAGGTGCTCGGCCAGGTTTTGCCAATTCTTGGTAGGGCCGAGGGTAGTGCCACAGAAAATAAATCACTCCAGCCACATGTTCAGAAAAGTGACATGTTCTTTCTCCTCAACGGGGCTAGTCTTCTGATTATAAGTGGCCATGTAGTTGATCCATCCACCTGGTTTCTTAACCTCAAGATCATGCATAGGCTTTTCTCTGAAATCAACCTCACACAGGGGGTCCGTGACATTCAGGTCAATCAACATCAGAACATCAAGAAGGGTTGGAGACATCAGCCCATGAGCAAACATGAAAGCATTAGCTAGCCAGAAATAGCAGGCGGAGGCAAGCATTGCATCATTCCACTCAGTCTTAGCCATAGTGAGTCCAATACAGTGGCTGATGTTGCTTAGTTGCCAGTCTGCACTCTTTGCCAACGCGACCCTCACATACCAATCTCGCCACCCATCAATAGGGTTGGCCTAAGAGCAAAATGCCAAAGACCAATCTTTGTGCTGCATGCCAGATTGTTTGAACAGAATCCTATTGGTCTCAACGTTAATCAAATACAATGGGTCTTCTTCCCCGTAAGGACCAAGAAAGAAGCGATCAGAGTATTTGGCATAGGGGATTAAGATCTGGTTTTTCAAGTTCTACAAAGAAGGGTAAAAGAGTGTAAGAAAGAATACGTAGAAAAAGGGACAAAATATAGATCAAAACAGAAGAAGGAACATACCTCAGAGATGATCGATGAGGAGGCCATGGCTAACGGGATGAAGCAGCAACAGAAAGAAAAGAACGACGGCGAAGCTTGACCGGCGATCGCAGAAACTACCAAAAGTATTTCTAAGGAAGGAGAACCAGGAAGCGTGCAAAGGAAGGAGAAGGTGTCAGACATTATAGGAGAAAAGAATGACAACGGTTGGATCCTCGAATACAACATTAAGATGATTCAATGGTTGTGATATTCTAGGCTAAATTTGAAACACACCATCCACGTCCTGAACTCGGGGGCATACGGCGCGTCGTTAGAGAGGCACCCCAACAGACACGCGTTTACTTGCGAGACGGTCAAAATTCATCAACAGTAACTGACTTGGGAGGCATCACGCTCATTGAGGCTGATGTATGTGAAGGTTGATAAGGCCAATGAATTCGAATCAGAGTGCAGCAGTTAGAAGTTTTTGGGCAAAATTTTGAATTTTCAAAGCATCGGAAAAACGTTGTGGCCTGAGCAGTGAGATGACTGGTCAATAGGATCTATATGGCCGATCATGGGATTTGCTCAACCAAGGAAGATAGGATGTTACACAAAGAACTCATCGATGGAGGAAAAATAATTGATGTAGGAATGCACCGAATACAAGTTCTTTACAGGATATTTCATTATTCACAAGGGGAGGGCATTACAAAAGCCGATGGCGGATTATAGTGTGGCTAGAAAGCATTGTAAACTAAGGATGACATCAGCTTGAGTCCTCTCGAAGGACACGATGGTGTTGGTCGCATCCTCATCATTGCTGGTGATTGGCCTAAGCAGTTGTTTCTTTCGAGCCCGATCCTCGGTCAAGTTGATTATCTCAGCTCTCTTGAGGGAGATATTGATCGACAAGTCTTTTAAGAACTACTGTCGATTTTCCATACAAGTGCGAAGTCAATTCAGCTGATAAGTCTGGTCATGTATTTCTCGAAGAAGGCGATCTTCCTCCACTTTGAGCCGATCAAGGTAGGCTTGGTCTTCGGCTGGAAGTTTGAGTAGGACTTGAAGGTGACAGTCGGCCTCCCACACCCTCACATCGACTGACTTGAACCTTTGCTAGTGAACCCGTTGCATTCCGTGATCGGTGAGACCAGTATACGCAGTGGAGTAGGTCAATTGATGCTCGTGAGAGTAACCCATAGGAGGATATCGGTTAAGTCATGCAGTAGCCGATCGATCATATTCTGGAGGCAGGATCATGCTACCTCGATGTCCTAAAAGAAGATGCCGATTGGGCACTGAAGTTGATAGAGCAAAACCAACAGATCCCTTAGCACGGAGTCTTGAGGAGGGAAAGCCTTATCCGATGCTTGAGATTCCTACAGAAAAAATAGGGTGAGCCGATGAAATATATGATGGAATTGTGACCAAGAGAATTCTGGGAGAACCGGAAGTTCTGGCTGAGGGCCAGAAGTTCCAGGTTCTGGAGCATCCGGAAGTTCTGGTTAGACCAGAAGTTCTAGGCTAGCCCAATTTTAGTTTCTGGAGGAGCCTGAAGTTCTGGTTGGACCAGAAATTTTGGGCCTGCTTGGACGAACCGGAAGTTCCAGTTAGACCGGAAGTTCCGGGTTAAAATAAATTCGATACAGAAGGTTATTTTCAGAAGTTTCGGTTAGAACCAGAAGTTCTGGTCCAACCATGGAGGCACTACTCCAATAGTGGTGCTTATCATCTTCATTGCTGGATCACCGACAAACGAACGGAGTCGGGAGGAGCAGCTCGAGGACATGCTTCATCGACTCTACTTCCGTTGCCCGAGCACGTCTCGAGGCTTGAGGTAGCGATCCATGATCCCATTACACGCATAGTTCTTGGGCTAACGGGGTAAATTTTTAAAATTAAGCCCTAGCGTAGCCTTCCCATAACCCAACAGTGATATCAGAGCCTACGTGCATAGTGTTCGATCTGGATCAATCATATATGGTGATATGTGGTGGAAATAGATTGGATCTATTGTTTTTTGTCGTCGGATTTTTAGAAGTTCCGGTTGGATCGGAAGTTCCGGGCCAAAATAAACTTTGATATAGATTGTTATTTTCAAAAGTTCTGGTTGGACCGGAAGTTTTGGGTCCAGAAGTTCTGGTTGGACCGAAAGTTCCGGACAAAAATAAATTCTGTACATAAGGTTATTTTCGAAAGTTTTGGGTACGACCCGGAAGTTCCGGGCCAAAATAAATTCGAGTCAGAAGGTTGATTTTGGAAGTTCCGGCCGTGAGTCAGAAGTTAGGGGCCCTTCGACCGGAAGTTTCGAGCCTCTAAGCCAAAAGTTCCGGGGTTGGTTCAATCACTTCTAGATTCCGCCTAACTCATTTTTGCAGGGAATGTTGTGACTGGTATGGCCTTGCAAATGTGTAAGATACATGAATGTAATAACATGACCTACGTGTCATGGTTGATTACAGGCCAAGGCTGTTCAAAAGTTATACGACCTGCGCATCGACATGTGATGCTTCTGCTCATATAATTAGTATGGTGCTATTAGATGTAATAGACTGATACAAGTTCATGGAGACCTGAAGCGTGATGACCCGAAGGACAGGAACCATGGAGATGGAGATCACCATGTGAAAAGAGCCATACTATATCACAGTTAATATGATTACCTGTGATGTTTAATTATGTTCCTGTCATACTATTCTTTCATATTCCGTGTGCGGTAGGCATCGTTACCATGTTAGAATAGTTTCCCACAGAAAATTAAGTATTGATGCTCTTTCGAATAACTGCACCTACCAAGATTCTCGATTATTGATGGTGAGTCTGCCAAAGTAGAGTGCCGTCTTTTATCTTGACCAGTTAGGGTGGATGTCGGACACCACATGCATAGTATTGATTTGCTTAACAAAGCTATCAAAACATTTTTGGGCTTTGGGGCATGGAGTTGGGAGTCGGGCATTGGATGCCACCCCAACGAACAAGAGTCACATATGATGTGATTAGCAAGTGTTGCTTACCTATGTCACTAATCTTCTAGCAGTGATGCCAAAGCTCACTAGAAGTTAGATGAATATGGATCTTGTCCCACAATGTGTCGTTAGAGAAAAAGCGATCATTTTACATATTGTGACACATCTTTTATTTGATAGAAGATTAGCATAGTATAGTGCTAAACCTTATATTTTGTTGTAGATCATGGCACCTACTGCAAAGAACACTTTCATTTTTAATCTGCGATGTATCCTTGAAAGGTAGAAATTGTCTGGAACAAATTTTATTGACTGGTACATAAACTTGAGAATTGTTCTCAAGCAGGAGAAAAAGGACTATGTTCTAGAGGAACCCCACCCTGATGAACCAACGGATGATACACCACTTGCTGATAGGTGGGCTTATGAGAAGCACGCCATTGATTCAGTTGATGTCAGCTGTCTCATGCTTGCCTGCATGTCCTCTGAGCTTCAGAAACACTATGAGGACAGGGATGCCTATGATATGATCGTGGGACTCAAAATCATGTTTGAGAACCAAGCATGGACTGAGAGGTATAATATCTCAAAGCCCTTGTTTGCGTCCAGGTTGGCGGAAGGCAGTCCAGTGAGTCATCATGTGATCAAGATGATTGGTTACGTTGAGAACCTAGAAAAACTCGGATCTAAACTTGATAACGATTTGGCCACGGATGTGATTCTTCAGTCGCTCCCTGCGAGCTTCGAGCCATTCATCATGAATTTTCGTATGAATGGCATGAAGAAAACCTTGGCTGAATTGCATGGGATGCTCAAGACAGCCGAGGAAAGCTTTAAGAAAAATCCTAGTCATGGGACGATGGTTCAAAAGGAAAGTAAGAAGAGAAAGCGTAAGGGAAAGGCTAAAGCTCCAGATGCGATCTCGAGCTCTAATTCTAATTCGGCTGGAAAGTCCAAGTCGGGCTCTGCTAACTCTGACACTTGCCACCACTGCCATAAGCCTGGCCATTGGCGGAGGAATTGTAAGTTGCACTTGGAAGAATAAAAGAAAAAGAAGGGAAATGTGACTTTCGCTTTAGGTATAAATGTTATTGAAATTTATCTTACTACTCGTCCAAGTGATTCATGGGTATTTGATACCGGATCAATGATTCACACTTGCAAATCATTGCAGAGGCTAAAAAGGACTAGGAAGTACGCAAGAGGCGAATTGGATGTTCGCGTCGGCATTGGTGCAAAAGTTGCTGCGTTGGCCGTCGGCGTTTATTCTTTGTCGCTACCCTTAGGATTAGTTTTAGAACTGAATAATTATTATTTCATTCCTGCCTTGGGCAGAAACATTATCTCTTCGTCATGTTTAGAGGAAGACGGTTTTGAATTCGTAATAGAGTACAAGCATTGTTCGATATTTTTGAATGGTATGCTCTATGGTGTTTGTCCATTGTTGAATGTCTTATATATTCTGAATCTTGAGGATACACATGTCTATAACATTAATACGAAGAAACCTCGACTCAATGATTTGAATCCCACCTATGTATGGCATTGTCGTTTGGGTCATATAAATGAGAAGCGCATGCAGAAGCTCCATAGAGATGGGCTTTTGGAGTCATTTGATTTTGAATCGTTTGACACATGTAAGTCTTGTTTACTTGGCAAGATGACTAAGACGCCTTTCTCTGGTCAAAGTAAGAGGGCAAATGAGCTATTGGTTATCGTACATACTGATGTATGTGGACCAATGAGTTATATAGCCAGAGGTGGATTTCAGTACTTCATAACTTTTACCGATGATTTTAGTAGATATGGTTACATCTACTTAATGAGGCATAAGTCGGAATCATTTGAAAAGTTCAAGGAGTTCTATAATGAGGTACAAAATCACACTAGCAAGATAATTAAATTCCTAGGATCAGATCGTGGAGGTGAATATTTGAGCCATGAGTTTAATGATCATCTGAAGCAGTGTGGAATTGTTCCACAGCTGACTCCACCTGGTACGCCTCAGTGGAATGGGGTGTCCGAGAGGAGGAACCAAACTTTGTTGGACATAGTCCAGTCGATGATGAGTCAAACTGATCTTCCATTGTTTTTCTAGGGATTTGCTTTAGAAACTGCTGCTTTCACACTAAACAGAGTTTCATCTAAATCTATAGAGAGGACACCATATGAGATATGGACTAGAAAGCGTCCTGAGCTATCTTTTCTAAAGATCTTGGGTTTTGAGGCCTATGTAAAGCGTTTGACGTCTGATAAGCTCACTCCTAAATCTGATAAATGCTTCTTTGTGGGATATCCTAAAGAAACCAAAGAATATTACTTTTATAACCGGGAAGAAGGCAAAGTGTTTGTCGCCCGAAATGGTATTTTTCTTCAGAAAGAGTTTCTTTCGAAAAGGGTTAGTGGGAGCACAGTGCAACTTGAAGAGGTTCGAGAACCACTAGAAAGTGTTATTGTTGGATAATGATTAACCTAAGACCTATTCGAAAGCAGTGATGGAACTAGACTCTGAGAAATGGCTTCGAGCCATAAGATCCGAGTTTGAATCCATACGAGAGAATCAAGTTTGGAACTTGGTCGATCCACCTGATGGTGTAAAAACTATCAAGTGTAAATAGATTTTTAAGAAAAAGATAGACGTTGGTGGAAATGTTCACATCCATAAGGCACGATTGGTGGCGAAAGGTTTCAGACAGATTCAAGGTGTTGATTATGATGAAACATTTTTGCCCATCGCTATGCTAAAGTCTTTCCGGATCATCCTAGCAATTGACGTATTTTATGACTATGAGATATGGCAAATGGATGTCAAGACGGCTTTCCTTAATGGAAACCTAAGTGAGGATATATACATGACACAACCTGAAGGTCTTGATGATCCAGAGAATGCTGGGAAAGTTTGCAAGCTGCAAAGGTCTATTTATGGGCTGAAGCAGGCTTCTCAGAGTTAGAACCTTCATTTTAATGAGGTAGTCAAAGGGTTTGGCGTCATCAAGAACAAAGAAGAGCCTTGTGTTTACAAGAAGGATAGTGGGAGCTCACTTGTGTTTCTGGTCTTATATGTAGATGACATATTATTGATCGGAAATAATATTCCTATGCTAGATGCTGTCAAGTCTTCGTTGAGAAAAAGTTTCTCAATGAAAGATCTTTGAGAGACAGCATATATTTTGGGCATAAAGATATATAGAGATAGATCGAGAAGATTAATTGGATTAAGCCAAAGCATGTACATTGATAAGGTATTGAAACGGTTCAATATGCAGAATTCTAAGAAAAGTTTTCTGCCAATGTCACATGATATTTCTCTAAGCAAGAGTCAGTGTTCTTCGACACCTGATGAGCTAGAGAAGATGAGTGCGATCCCGTATGCCTCCACAATCGGATCCATCATGTATGCCATGCTTTGTACACGCCCAGATGTTTCTTATGCTCTAAGTGTTACGAGCAGATATCAGTCAAACCCAGGTGAAAGTCACTGGGCGGTAGTAAAGAGTATCCTTAAGTACTTGAGAAGAACTGAGGATATGTTCCTGGTCTATGGAGGGGAGGAGGAGCTCGTTGTAAATGGTTACACCAATGCTAGCTTCTAAACTGATAAGGACGATTCGTGATCGCAGTCCGGATTTGTGTTCTGCCTCAATGGAGGCACAGTGAGTTGGAAGAGTTCCAAGCAAGAAATGGTTGCAGATTCAACAACTGAGGCCGAGTATATTGCAGCTTCGGAAGCTGCAAAGGAAGCAGTTTGGATCAGAAAGTTTATTTCTGAGCTGGGTGTTGTCCCTAGTGCGTACAGTCCAGTGGACCTCTATTGTGATAATAGTGGTGCCATTGCGCAAGCCAAAGAGCCTAGGTCATACCAGAAGTCCAAACACATACTGCGGCGCTATCACCTGATCCGTGAGATTATAGATAGAGGTGATATGAAGATATGCAAGGTGCACACGGATTTGAACGTAGCCGATCTGTTGACGAAGCATCTCTCACAACCCAAGCATGAGGCGCACTTGAGCTCTATGGGTATTAGATACTTGCGTGAGTGAGTCCAATGTATGTGAGAGAAAGTATCTTGTCTATGCTAGGGTACATTTGGATAATTAGTTATCTTGTTCCTTGAATGAATATCTTTTATATTGATCAACAAGTGCATGACTTGTTTGTAAAACTCTCTGTGTTACGATGTTATTCTAAACGATCCCTAATCTCATATCGTCATGTGGGACAATGATGATTTATAGATTAGCGTATCTGTCTGATTGATGATCATGTTTCACAGATCATAGACATAGAGATGTCAAATCAGTGATGTGGACTCATGTTAGTGAACATGGAGTTGGATCCACTTTAAGATACTGCTGAGATTATTATTTTATATGTGACATCAGTTGTCATCTCAAATGGTGTACCTGTAGAATCCTTAGACCTAAGATCGTCACTTATTCTAGAATGTGTAGTAGCACACTTAGGGGCTTCCAAATACTATTGCGTAACAGGGTAGTTATAAATGTTGCTTTCGGGTGTGTCACGAAACATGTCATGGGATGTGAGCGGTCAAGATGAAATTTACCCCTCCTACATAACGGGAGAGACGTCTCTAGGCCCCTTGAGGTAGTCGGATTGGAAAGTGCATGGCCATACCACTATAATCAAAGAGTTGATCATGATTGAATCCACTACTTGATCGAGTGAAGTATCGAGCTATCAACAAGGGTGGCACGAATCTCGTCTTGAGCTTGACTGATGTCGTGTGGTAAAGGGATTGGTGCGTGAGTATATCAAGGTTCAGAAAGTATGATTTTGACTTTGTATGCTTTCGGGGGTCAACAAGTGCTGCTAGGTACCGCTATTGATCAGCGATTCGGAAGGGTTTTCGGGTAGCGGCCGTTTGCATATGAATCTATCGGGTCGTACGCTTAAGGGGATTGGATTTTAAAGCTTGCAAGAATTGGCTCTTGTACAAGTGGGAGATTGATGGAATTGTGCCCAAGAGAATTCTGGGGGAACCGGAAGTTTTGGCTGAGGGCTGGAAGTTTCAGGTTTTGGAGCATCCGGAAGTTCTGGTTAGATCGTAAGTTCCGGGCCAGCCCAGTTT
>KE372704.1:237568-251715 GCA_000418225.1 Zizania latifolia | reverse complement strand
GCGGCGACCACTCGGCCGGGCCTCGGACTCGCTCGCTGGCGACCGAGTCCCCTTCCCGAGCTCCGGTGAGGCCGAAGACGGTGCGGCGGCGAGGTAAGTGACCCCCGACGCCCTTAATGCATACTGTTAGGGTTAGGGTTAGGGTTAAAACCCTAACCCTAATCCCCCTTTTTTTATTTCGTTCTCAGTTGTTCTTGGCCGAGGGGTTTCTGAGGGGTTTTCTGTGGGATTTTGGCATGGCGGTGGCATCGGCTCATGGGAGACCGATGCCACCCGAAACCCTAATCAAGCCCTAGTTAGCCTAAGCCTAGCACTGCTCTGATACCATTGATAGAAATAGGTTCGCCTTAGGATCGCTAGGCTAGAACTAGTAGGGCATTAGGGCGTACCTTCGGGTTTGCCTTGGTTCTTTGAGGGCGACGCTATGGCCGGTGCTGTGGCGTCGAGATCGGCGTAGACGTCGGTCGGTGAGGGTCTTTCCGTCGCTGACAACGCCGAGTTGATCGGTGCTTAGAATATTTCGGGATTGGGGTGGCGAAATAGAGAGCGTAACACTAGCCGCTGAGCCCCTTAGCCTCTTTTATATGTGGCGTTGCACGATGGGGGGCCCTAACCAGAATCGGTTGGGCACCCCCGATCAGGGCGCGCGTAGCTAGGAGGGTTAGTTGCTGCTGAGTCCGAGTCGTGGGGAGGAGAGGGACTCGGTCCCCCTCTCCTCCCAAAGATCTTATCTAACAGTGTCCTGTGTCCATCTTCTGGCGACGCTGCAACGACGATTGGTAACTGGCTAACAGTGTCATGCCATCCACTCCTCCAGCGATGGCGATCACTTTGAGAGAGGAGAGAGCAGCGTATGTGCGCGATGACGATGATTCTGATTCGTGTCTGGGCGTCTGGTGAGTGGCGTTATGGTTGCGCATTGGACTCTGGCTATCTAACATGGGTATAATCCATCTCTCGGTATAGGGTCATATCTACGATTTGTAGGCCCCCGAACAATGATTCTAGCAAATAGTAGTATGCCATTTGATGAGAAAGCCCAAAACACTTAAGCTTATTGGGCAATGTAAGTTGATAATGTAGTTATAAGAAAAAATAAACCTACATGTCTTGGATAAGACGGTTATTGAAAAAAATAAACATTCGTAAGCTACGCAAGTGCATGAGGGAAGAAATGGAAGCTCACATGGTAGCATGGGCTTCTACAACATTACAAAAATACAGTAACTACAAACAAATGATCAAAGAACATGGCTTTTGGAATGTGAATTGCTGCTGAATTAAGTTATTTTTTCACCTAGAAATGCTCTTGAGCTAACAGGGGTTAATTTTTTTCACCTGGAGATGTTCTTGAGCTGACAGGGGCACATGAGTTCATGTTTAACAACAACAAAAATTAGTGACATTAACTCGAACCCAAAACCTCTCGTTCATTCACCGGTGCCTGCGCTACAAAATACTTTTTCCGTCTCATAATATTATAATTTAGGACCAGCTAAGATATTTTACAGTATAACGAATCTAGATAATAGTATTATCCAGATTTATTATATTATAAAATATTTAATTCGATCCTAAATTAATATTATAATACTGAGAGAGCATGTTACATAACATTGTGAAACATTAGTTGTAGTTAAATTTTGGAGGCGGACTTCAGCAGGTAGCTGGAGCCCCGACATACATGTGAGTCCGTCTCTACCGCTGAGACCAGCCACCTTTTCCCAAAGAGCTCTTGATCATCGGCAAAAGGCTGCCCGCTGCCGAATAGGTAGCCCACCCCGGCGAACGACGTGAGTGAGTGTGACCGGCCTCACTGCCTCACTGGTGGCCGCTGGACGATCTCGCGCAAGGCAGAGGCGCAGAGCGCGATGCGCCGTCGGCCACGACCGTCGGGGTCCCCGAGAAGTGGTGCACGGTCAGTTTCACTGTATGGTGGGCCCACCGATGGTATCGCAGGTCCGACCTTTCCACGTCAGCCTCGCTCCCTTCATGGACGCATGGGCCTGAATTCTAAACGGGCTTTAAGGCCCACACAATCTGGCCTATGTAGGGGCCGGCCCGAGCAGCGTGGCGTCCGTCACACGCGATCGATCGATTGAAATTCCCCGTCACGTCTTCTCCCGACGAGTGGAACCGATCCGAACCCAGCGAGAGCTCCAAACCCTAGGCGAGTGAGCGGGAGGAGAGGCCATGGACCCGGACGCGGTGGCGAAGGCGTTCGTCGAGCACTACTACCGGACGTTCGACAGCAACCGCCCGGTGCTGGTGTCTCTGTACCAGGACGGCTCCATGCTCACCTTCGAGGGCCAGAAGTTCCTCGGCCCCGCCGCCATCGCCGGCAAGCTTGGCTCCCTCCCTTTCGCGCAGTGCCAGCACGACATCGCCACCGTCGATTGCCAGCCCTCGGGGCCGCAGGGAGGCATGCTCGTTTTCGTCTCCGGATCCCTCCGCACCGGTCCCGATGAGCACCCTCTCAAGTTCTCCCAGGTCTGTACACTGTACATGCGAGATTCGCTTCCTCCTCTCCATGACACGCAGATTTGCTCTGATCTGATCCGATTTGTGCTCGTTCTTGTGATTCGTGGGTTGACTCCGCAGTGTTCGCTTAGCAGCGCCTGTGTCTGGTCTGTGCTTACTGTCGTGATGAATGGGTTCGTTCACAATCTCTGTAGACGAACGATGATTGATGCCCTATTATGTTAGGACTTGTTGGTAGTGTGTTTTTGAATTTCCTTAGGGCCTTTTGGATATGGAGATATAGATTTGATTCCTCCAAATTTCCCAGTGAAATCCTGTTATGTACACACCCTCCTGGGTGTTCATGTTCCCTGGTTACTCCTTTTGGTGCTTATGCTGTTTCGTACCAATGATTTAGATTTGATTTACCTTTTCGTATTAAGTTGTTCCTTCAATCTGCTGGCCTTGGATCCCAACTGCAGCAACTTGTACAATGCTTGGTGGTGATGTTCAGGCTCTTCAATGTTTGTTAATTATAAATCTAGGTTCTATCATCTATATAGCATTCCCTTTTATATTGCAACTAGATGATGTCATTGCTAAATGGTTATCCTTCATTGTTTCGTGGCTTTCAGTACATTGGTTTAGGTACTCATGTAGTTCTTGCGATGCTGCTACTAAATCATATTGCCTCGTGGTTTCTGGCTTGACAATATACATATATATATGCTCATAGCATTGCTCTTACATGTTTTTGCATGATTACTAGAATATAAATATGACGGAATGATTTCTGTAACAAATATTAATAACAATGTTGAAATGTCAGTGTTTTTTTGTTGAGTATCTCGAGTCCTGACTGATGCACAAGCATCTTCTTTATGTTTCTCTTGATTGTGGGAGGTCGAGCTTGTGTGCAAGCCTCTTCTTTTATTTCTTTCTTACTTGTATTTCTTGTTCTCCTCTCCTGACACATGGGACATTAGCTTGCATTTATTTGTTCTTGATGATAATATTTATGTTGTGTAATCCTATGTCAAGGTGTTAGAATCTGCATATAGCATGTTAATTTGCAATATAGTCATGGTGCAACACTAACCTTGTTACTTTTTGAGCCATTACAACTTACAAGTTGATAGGCTAATCATCGATGAAATGTTCACTTGAATAACATGTGAATGGCATCTTTTCCGCAACCTTCATAATTGAAAACACATAATTTGTCTAGAACTTGAGCTTTGATGGCATATCTATGCCAATGCTGGAGGATGTGCCGAGATCTTTCTACTTGCCCTAGCGTCAGTGAAACAAACCCCCTTCAAAAGGGAATAAGATTCCAACCATGCTGTTGTTTGATGCATATTCCGTAATGTCCAGAATGTTTCCTGATGTTTACTAAGCTAGTGATTCTCACCGTTTTGTGCAGATGTTCCAGTTGCTTCCAGCTGGAGGGAGCTTCTATGTGCAGAACGACATGTTCCGCCTGAACTATGGTTAAGGAAAGCTGAAAGTCTTCCATCAACGGACTGGCCCAGTGTTTTATGTTGAGATGATGGCAAACGAGTGATGCTGTTGCTCTTTTGGTTTTTCATCGACTGGTGCAAATTATTGCAAGAAATGGTGTTAAAAAGACCTCTGTGCATCTGCTGGATTTGTTATTCTATGCTTCTTCTCTCATGTACTGCGGTTACTTGGGCCGCCGTCATTTATGTTGACAGCCTAATTTTTTTTATCATGTGTGCATTTTCGTCGCCCTTCGCTTGGGATATGACATAGCTGCGCCGTTCTTGAAGCCAAGCTCGGAAACAAAACCTTCGGCCCTCCAGTTACTCTTATTTTATTTTTAAGTATGATACACATTAATATGTAATGCTTAAATCTGGATGTCTAATTTTGCATTCTGAAGGCATTTTATGAAGTCGTGCTAGTTTTCTTGGGTTCATGGGAATCGTTCTGTATCGAACGTGCTGGCAGGATCTAGCGGGCAGAGTCTAGATCTAACGTACTTTTTGGTAAAAAGTTGATAAGTTGTTTTAAAACATTGTTTTAATACACACATGTATATTTAAAAAATACAATTACACTATTTGAAAACTTGACAGTGTGGCCGTCTGTGTAAGCCGAGGATTAGCAATGCTAAGACCTGCCATTATTTTTCGTAAAAGAAAAGAAAAATAATAAATAAAAAGTCACTCTGGATTATGGGCCCAGACCACGCCTTGAAGACCCAATAGCACCAAACCTCCCGGAATTTTCTTATCCCCTGCCTCATCTTCTTCTCCGCGCACCCGACCCCGACCGAGAGGAAGACACAGGGAAGGAAAGCATGTCCGGAGCAGCCGCCGCCGCCGCCGTGGCGTCTGGGATCTCGGCCCGGCCGGTCGCCCCGAGGCCCTCTGGCGCGCGCGGCTCCCGTTCCGTGGTGCGGGCGGCCATCTCCGTCGAGAAGGGGGAGAAGGCGTACACGGTCCACAAGTCCGAGGAGATCTTCAACGCCGCCAAGGTGCCGTACTCTCTCGTCTCGTCCGCTCCGGAGACGGTTTTTACTCAGTTTCTTGCGCGAGAGGGCCTCCGTCTTCGCGCTTCGTTGGGACTTGGGTGGAGTTACTTGTGACATTTCTCTGAGTGAAATTGCGAGGTGACGTGCGTGCGCCCGTCGACCCGTTCCCAATTCGAGCTTTTTTCGGGTAGAAATTGTGGACAATTTTTGCGTCGTTGCTTTGTTCATGCGAACTATGCGCTATATGGGTACCAATTAGAGGTAGAATTTCAATTGTGGGTCGCAAACCAGGGCTGTGATTGTTGGACAATGTGAGCTTTTAGCAAGGTCAACGGTGCTCGCGCATCAATTAGATTCAGACAGACATATAGCATAGACACTAAATCAATCGGTTAGTTCAATACTCGAGCACAAAATTAGTTTAATGCACTCTGTCCGTGGTGACTACATGTATGAATAATCAAATAGCACAAACTTTTTAGTGGCAAATCCTCAAATCTCCCATTTTTTGACTTCACGATGTGGATCAAGATCTTACACCCAATACGGGATTATAGGTCATAGGTGGAACTGTTGCCATAATTTATTGGACTGAAGAATGTAAAATTCCCGTATTCAAAGTTCCATGCTTATTATGAACTTAAACATGCCTCAGAATAAATTGGGAAAAGGCCCTGGTTTCCACTGCATGGGATGAAAGTCGGTTTACATAGTTTGGTTTACTGAAATGACTGATACTAGTGCATCCTTGTTTGGATATTAAACTGTCATGAGATGATACTGACTGATGTTTCACTGCATTGCAGGAATTGATGCCCGGGGGTGTTAATTCACCAGTTCGTGCCTTCAAATCAGTTGGCGGACAGCCCATAGTGTTTGATTCTGTAAAGGGTTCTCGTATGTGGGATGTGGATGGGAATGAATATATCGATTATGTTGGTTCCTGGGGTCCTGCAATCATCGGTCATGCAGATGATAAGGTACAGCCTTGTTTTTTCTTTCTTTCCCTGTAGTTTGTAAAACGTATGAGATTGAATATTTCAACCTAAACCTTTTTGTGTTAGCTGATCAGTGGATGAATTGGTGTTTCCAATTCAAGAATGTGTACATTGATGATATGACTTACTTCAATTTTATCATAATACTTAATACAGTTGGTTTGATTGGTTGCCACTTCTTTCAAAGTAGAAAGGGTATCACTGGTTAAAGAAGTAGCATGCAATGTAATATTTGTCTTGGCCAGATTGTATGTAAATGACTGGTGGAATGTGTGGTTGTTACACATTTTTGTTACATTCGAATATATCCCAATTCAAGATTTTTAAATCATAATTGAATATGGAATAAATTTACATTGTCTGATTTAGGAACATTGAGGGAGAAACTGACCCAACAATGCTGAATAAAATCATCATACTGAAATCTTATTGTTTCATTCAGGTGAACGCAGCCTTGATTGAAACTCTGAAGAAAGGAACTAGCTTTGGTGCTCCATGTGCGTTGGAGAATGTGTTGGCTGAGATGGTCATCTCTGCTGTACCAAGTATCGAAATGGTCCGTTTTGTCAATTCAGGGACAGAAGCCTGCATGGGAGCACTCCGACTTGTGCGTGCATTCACTGGGAGGGAAAAGATTCTCAAGTTTGAAGGCTGTTACCATGGCCATGCAGATTCCTTCCTTGTTAAAGCTGGCAGTGGTGTTGCCACCCTTGGCCTCCCGGACTCCCCGGGAGTCCCCAAGGGAGCCACCTATGAGACTCTAACGGCACCATACAATGACGTTGAGGCAGTGAAGAAACTGTTTGAGGACAACAAAGAGGAAATTGCTGCCGTCTTCCTTGAGCCTGTTGTTGGCAATGCTGGCTTCATTCCTCCACAACCTGGTTTTCTGAATGCTCTCCGTGATTTGACCAAACAAGACGGCACACTTCTGGTCTTTGATGAAGTGATGACTGGTTTCCGTTTAGCTTATGGTGGAGCTCAAGAGTACTTTGGGATCACCCCTGATGTGACAACCTTGGGGAAAATCATCGGCGGCGGTCTTCCAGTTGGCGCTTATGGTGGGCGGAGGGACATCATGGAGATGGTTGCTCCGGCAGGGCCAATGTACCAGGCAGGAACCCTCAGTGGAAATCCTCTTGCTATGACTGCTGGAATCCACACTCTCAAGCGTTTGATGGAGCCTGGCACCTACGATTACTTGGACAAGATTACCGGTGATCTTGTTCGCGGGATACTGGATGCGGGTGAGAAAACAGGGCATGAGATGTGTGGAGGACACATTAGGGGGATGTTTGGGTTCTTCTTCACCGGTGGCCCAGTTCACAACTTTGCTGACGCCAAGAAGAGTGACACCGACAAGTTTGGGAGGTTTTACCGGGGCATGCTGGAAGAAGGCGTGTATCTTGCTCCCTCCCAGTTTGAGGCAGGTTTCACCAGCTTGGCACATAGCTCCCAAGACATCGAGAAAACAGTGGAGGCTGCTGACAAAGTTCTTCGCCGGATATAGAGGATTCAGCATTAGAGCTACATCCTTGTGTTGTACACTGTTAGTTCCGCCACTGAAATTTTGTTTTGTGCAGCAGCAGTACATTTCCTCTGCCCTCAGATCTTTGTGAGTTAGCATCCATTATGTTTTTGCCGTGCCAATAAAATAAAATTATCGTTGGTGTGTCAATGGTTTCAATTGCAAGATCTTGGGCCATTTCCAAATCTCTTCGCTTGTGTACCTTACCCATTTCAAACTTACGAGAAGGGCCCACATGTCAATAGTGAACGTTTGGAATCATGTTCTAGACCAGGGTTTTCCAAATCTCTTCTTGATATTCACATATTTGTGCGTGTAACCCTGTTCAGAATTGGCACGTCGCCGCCGGGAGCAAGGCCCGCGGCGAGTCTCGTCGGGGTCCGCCCCCATACATGCTCCCGCGCCGCCGCTGGTTGCTCCTCGCCGGTAAACTTGTCCGCCGAGCCATCCAATCCGATCGTGGTGTTGTGGGTGTTGCGTAATGTGGTGATTCATGTGGCTGCTCGTCGTCTCGCCTTGATCAGGGCGCTCAGCAAACTGAAGCTGCCTAGGCAGCAAGATCCAGGGTAAGGCTCTCTCTACTCCATCTTATGAACACACGATGGATGATAATAATGGTAGAAAATGTACTTACTCCCTCCGTCCCATAATATTGTAATCTATTATTAGATAAAATATTTTTTATTGTAGTATAATGAATCTAGACAGTGCTATAAAATGTCTTATTCAGTACTAAATTGCAATATTATAGGACGGATGAAATGCATTTATACAGTAACTCCTAGAATGACCGGCATTGCTCGTTGACCTTATTTTGTCAGGATTTATACATGCATTAATTATACACGTAGGCCACGAGATGCCTAAGGTTGGACAGAAATAAACTGAAAAACAAACTGAACTGAACTTCAAGTTTTTCAGGTTTTTGTTAATATTCGGTATTTACTTTTAGTAAATTCGGTTTTTGTTTTTTTTTTGTTTTCAAATATGAAATACTGAATAACTAAAAGAACCAAAGAAGTTCTAATGTTCATATCTGTTGATATGTTTTGGTTGTGATGTATTTTTAATTTTATATAGCATTACCAATAATGCTTTAAAAGAGTGGTCACAATAAATTTCAGTTAAAACCAAAAACCGAACCGAGTTATTTTGGTTTTGGTTATCCCAGCCTATTGTTCGGTTTATATTTCTAAAAACAAAATTTATTACAAACCGAAAAAACCGTTTGCCGACCCCAGAGACACGAACACCAGCAAAATCTGAACCTCGCAATCGACAGTATTTGCAGGACAAACAATTAGCCAGTTTACACAGCAAACTGACAGTTGCATGAATGTGTGTGAAAACCAACAAATTAAACCTGTGATCCACCAGCACACTTGCTGGGTTCGGTGTGCTGCAAATTAATGCAACTCACTTCTCCAGTTTAATTCAAGAGCTCACTCCTTTGGCTCTGAAATCAAGCAGTGATTCCTCTTCTCCTCTGGGCTTCTCTATAATTTAAGCATGCACGAACATGAAAAAAAAAACATACTTAAGGATTAGCCAGTTTAGACACCATCACGCCATTAATGGTCAGCTCTCTGCAGATCACATCTCATGTTTCTCTGAGTCCTTCCTCGTGAAATATGCTTGCTTCATGTCAGTCTCATTCCCCCCCTTTGATCGAGTGAGCTAGAAATTAATCAAGTCAATCAATTAACTTATCTTTTCTAGCATAATTGGAGCTAGGGAAAAGTATGATCAACTGTCTAACTGTCGATACAACGACATGTATATAACGCTATGTAACTGTGTACAATTCAATATATAATCGGTTAACTAACCTCGGTTTCTGGGAGCCCATCAGCCAACTTTATCCTCAGTTTGTTCTGCAAGCACAAAATCAAGATGCTCTCAAACAGAATGGAATGAATTGAAGGCCAGTACTCCAAATGCTAGATAGTGATGAAAACTAAACCAATAAATTGGGTAATGTATGACCTTAATAACTGCCAAAGCGTCAGACATTGCTTCCTCCAAACCTCTTAGTTCAGCTATGCTCAGCTCACTGACGTCTGATTCCAACACACTGAAAGTTACTTAGATAATCAGATAAATAGCAGAAAATATGTCATCCTCGATGAAAACCAAAAGGTTGTTCACTTGCTCATCAGTTATATTTCATTACCATTGAGTAATTTGGTTTAACTTATGCACTGGGTCTGCAGCTGAATGCTCTTTCAGAGCAAGCTGTCCAATAAAGAGGATCGGAAGGTCAGGCAAAAGAAGGCATAGATGATTAGCATCAACTGCAAGAACCAAAACAAAGAATAGTAATCCTCCGAGGAGCTGCAAATATGAATGCATGCTATTTTAATTTGTTGTATATAACAAAACATATTTATCTCTGAAATTGTCAAAAATTTCAGCTAGACCACATAAGGTCATGGATGTACGTGGCAATAAGATTCGGCCATTCATGTATTACTTCATAAGCAGGCTGGGATTATTATTCTTAACTATACCCTAACACAAGGTAAAGGTATTAGGGTCTCAAGACACAAGATCTAGATCATAAATGAAAGTCTATCTGGAAAGTGTTGTTGCAACTTGCAAAGTAAACATGTATAAGATATCAATTTATTAGTGCTATGAAAGAAATATATCCTTGGGGGAGGTTTGGAAGGGTGATTTTGTCCCAGTGGAGCAAACTCCTAGTAGCTAGTTCCATTTTCAACAAGAGATATGGTGAAACTAAACCAAGTGTATGTTTGAGCTAGGTGTTGGGATTCCAAAAGTCCATGTGCTCTCTTCAGTTGATAAATGTCTATCGTACTGACAATGGATAAACCTAGCGAAAAGAAGAAGGATATATCATTTAACTATTCATATTCTGTATAGTTCTTTATGCACTAATTTTTAGGCTCAGAGCTATAAAGATTAGATTTAGAGGTGTACACATATAGTCAATAAGAGAGGGTGCTGAGGCACCCCATAGCTGAAGGTGGCTCTACCCATGACAATGTTACTTTCTGGATAACTCAAAATGTGCAATACTATTTACAGAAGGGTTCAAACACAGATATACAACAGAGACATACGATCGGACAATTCCAATCGTCTACACAGCACAGCAGAACGATTGGATAGGTCCGATCATCTAGACAGCGCAAAAAGTAACATACAGAGACTAAAAGTAACACACATGAACACATATCAATCCTAACACCCCCCTCAAACTTAAGGTGGATCTGACACATTAAGTTTGAGTAAATGAAGCCAATGCTGCGCCTGAGTCTGAGCTTTGGTGAAGAAATCCGTAACTTATAACTCAGATGGCACATACTAGAGCTCAATAGTTTTCTGATGACAATAAGACCTAGTGAAGGAGGCATCAACTCCAATATGTTTGGTAAGCTCATGCTTCACAGGATTATTGGCAATCTATATGACTCTAGTATTGTCATAAAGAAGAGGTGTAGGGTCATCACAGGAGACTCTAAAATCAGTCAATAACCATCGTAGCCATACAATCTCAGAAGTAGTAGTAGCAAGTGCACGAAGTTCTGCTTCTGTACTGGACCGAGAGACTGCCGTTTGTTTTTTAGACTTCTACACAAGAGGAGAGGAACCAAGAAGAATACAGTAGCCAGTGACAGAGCGACGATCTGTTGGATCACTTGCCCAAGTAGAGTCCGAGTAAGCATAAAGCTTAAGTGGACTATCATGAGAGTAAAACAAGCTCTGAGATGATGTCCCCCTTAAGTATCACAGTACATGAAGTAAATATCCAAAATGAGTAGAAGTAGGTGATGAAAATATGCCCAAGAGAATTCTAGGGGAACCGGAAGTTCTGGCTTGAGGCCGGAAGTTTCGGGTTCTGGAGCATCCGGAAGTTCCGGTTGAACCGGAAGTTCTAGGTCAGCCCCAGTTTCGGTTTCTAGAGAAACTGGAAGTTCTAGTTGGACCGGAAGTTCTGGGCCTGCCTGAAAGATGATTTCTGGACGAACCGAAAGTTCTGGGTTTGACCCGGAAGTTCTGGGTCAAAATAAATTCGTATAGGAGGTTATTTTCAGAAGTTCCAGACCTAGACCAGAACTTCCGGGCCAGACGAACAGATTAGATCTGTTAGGCTTTAATACTGATTAAAGGCCCATGAGAGGGCACTATATAAGGAGAGGAGGGGCTAGGACGAAAAGGCTACTATTAGTTGTTGCTTCGACCTAACTCTAGCCGCCACCTCTCCTGGCTACACCGGCTGTGGCAGTCTCTCCCCTAATCTCTCGCGCGGTACTAGCATACCGGCATAAGATGATCCCATCCCTGTACGTGTGGACCGCGGAGGCACCGCTGCTACTGCAGTGCTGATCTTCCCGTGGAGGTCGCCGGACTATGTCATCTTCATCGCCGACGAACAGATGGAACTGAGTGGAGCCGATCAAGAACGCGCTTCATCAACTCTACTTTCGCTGCCCTAGCGCGTTTCGTGTCTAGAGGTAATGATCTATGATCCCATTACACGCATGGTTCTTGGGCGAACGGGGTAACAATTTTGAATTTAGTGCTAGCGTAGCCTCCCCATAACCCAACAGTGGTATCAGAGCCTACGTGCGTAGTGTTCGATCTGGATCGATCACATATAGGTGATATGTGGTGGAAATAGATTAGATCTATTGTTCTTGCGTCAGATTTTCGAAAGTTTCAGTTGGACCAGAAGTTCCGGTTAGACCGGAAGTTCCGGGCCGAAATAATTTTCGTACAGAAGGTTATTTTCGGAAATTCCGGGTGTGACCCGGAAGTTCTGGGCCAAAATAAATTCGATACAGAAGGTTGATTTTAGAAGTTCTGGTCCCTTCGACCGGAAGTTCCGGACCTTTGAGCCGGAAGTTCCGGATCCAGTTTTTGCAGAGAATATTGTGACTGGTATGGCCTTGTGATGTATATGATGCATACGTGTAATTTTCATGGCTGCGTGTCATGGTTAATTGCAGCCCAAGGCTGTTCTATTGTTGTACGACCTGCGAGTCGACATGTGATGCTTCTCCTCATATAATTAGTATAGTGTCACGGATCGGCAGGCTTATGAGAAGCACGCCAACGATTCAATTGATGCCAGTTGTCTCATGCTTGCCTGTATGTCCTCTAAGCTTCAGAAGCAATATGAGGACAGGGATGCCTACGATATGATCATGGGACACAAAGGTATGTTTGAGAACCAAGCACGGACTGAGAGGTACAACATCTCAAAGTCTTTGTTTGCGTGCAGGTTGGCAGAAGGCAGCCCAGTCAGTTCTCATGTGATCTAGATGATTGGTTACATTGAGAGCCTGAAAAAACATGGTTTTCTCCTTGACCAAGAGTTAGCCACGGATGTGATTCTCCAGTCGCTCCCTATGAGCTTTGAGCCATTCATTTTGAATTTTCATATAAACAACATGGAGAAAAGCATGACTGAATTGCATGGGATGCTAAAGACTGCTGAGGATAGCATTAAAAAGAATTCTAGTCATGTGATGATGGTTCAGAGGGATAGCAAGAAGAGAAAACTCAAGGGAAAGGCTAAAGCTTCAGATGTGATCTCGAGCTCTAAGTCTAAACCAGCTAGAAAGTCCAAGACTGGCCCTGCTACTTCTGACACCTGCCACCACTGCCATAAGACTGGTCATTGGCGGAGGAATTACAAGTTATACTTAGAAGAACTCAAGAAAAAGAAGGAAAGTGTGACTTCTACTTCAGATATAAATATTATTGAAATTAACCTTGCTACTCGTTCAAGTGATTCATGGGTATTTCATACCGAAAGAGGGCAAAGTGTTTGTCACCCGGAATGGTGTCTTTCTTGAGAAAGAATTTCTCTCGAAAGAGGTTAGTGGGAGCACGCTATGACTCGAAGAGGTTCGAGAACCACTAGAAAATGTTTTAGCTCCTACTGAACCGTAACTCGATATGCAAGATGTTGCAGAACCTGTTGTCGAGACACCAGCCCACGTCGGTCGGAGAGGTTGAGTCGTGCGCCCAAGCGGTTTGCGTTTTTAACCACTGGGCAGCGCGACATATTGTTGTTGGACAATGATGAACCTAAGACCTATTCGAAAGCTGTAATGGGACCAGACTCTGAGAAATGGCTTGGAGCCATAAGATCCGAGTTAGAATCTATGCAAGAGAATCAAGTTTAGAACTTGGTCGATCCACCTGATGGTGTAAAAACTATTGAGTGTAAATAGATTTTTAAGAAAAAGATAGACATTTATGGAAATGTTCACATCTATAAAGCACGATTACTGGCGAAAGGTTTCAGACAGATTCAATGTGTTGATTATAATAAAATATTTTCGCCCGTCGTAATGCTAAAGTCTATCCGGATCATCCTAGCAATTGCCGCATATTATGACTATGAGATATGGTAAATGGATGTCAAAACGGCTTTCCTTAATAGAAACCTAAGTGAGGATGTATATATGACACAGCCTGAAGGTCTTGACGATCCAAAGAATGCTAGGAAATTTGCAAACTGCAAAGATCCATTTATGGGCTGAAGCAAGCTTCTCGGAGTTGGAATCTTCATTTTGATGAAGTGATCGAAGGGTTTGGTTTCATCAAGAATGAAGAAGAGCCTTGTGTTTACAAAAGGGCTAGTGGGAGCGCACTTGTATTTCTGGTCTTATATGTGGATGAC
>KE372704.1:214450-225280 GCA_000418225.1 Zizania latifolia | reverse complement strand
TGCAACCTAGATCTTGAAGTTGAAATGATACCAAAAATATTATTTTATCGTAAAAATTATATATATAATATAGATATTAAAGTTAAAGCAGTAATATAGATAGTCGGTAGTAAACTTATCACCAAATTATCACCCATACTAGTGATTATTCATCCGTATGTTTCTCGGGGTTTTGACTTTTGAGAAATTTGCAGATCCTGGAGCTGGAGAGGCAGCAGCTAGCGTGCATAGTGCCGGAGAAACACTGGCCAGCTCGGCTGGATAAGGTTGGCCGTCGCGTCACATGCACAGCAGAGAGCAGCTGGTTTCACTTTGGCTTATGTATTCCACACGCGCAACACGTTGTGTAGCCCCCTCCGCGTACTGCATCTGCATGGCTGCTGATGTCTACAGCTTGACTGCTTTTCATAGCGCTAGCCACTAGTATTGATTTCCATCCTTTTCATGCAGGGCAGCACTGTGGAATCGGGGCCGGAAATAAAAGAGCAGTGGCCACTTTTGCCGCTATTCATATCACAAGACCCCAGTGGATGGATATAAACACAGAGGAGACATGGTTTTCTGCTTTAGTTTTAGGATATAAAAAGGTTTAGAGTTTAGAATTTATTTTAAATATAATAATTTATTATTAATAAAAGATAATTTATATCTTTTAAATACCTATATAATTTTGGACTTAGGAACAAACTCGCCCGATGGAGCTATGTCAAAACTAGAAGAGATGGCACTGCACATCCAGTCGTGTTATGGCATAAACCAAACATGTGGGCCTTGTAACCCCAACATAGTAGGGTAACTTCTCGGTAGGGTAGCTTGGCGTTGTTATATCTTAATGCAGTAGTTTGATTCTTGCAGAGATCGAGGATGACCTAGTCTTTAGCCAGTGAAATGCTTATAACCATTTTTTCAAGTTTATCACCCGGTGTTATCCACTTAGGGTAACTGTGGACATAAATCCTCCATGACAAAAACGTCCACAATCCTCCATGACAAAAACAGAGGCTGGAAGCATTGAACCCTATTAAGAGTCGCACTTTGTTTTATATACTGATAACAACCATTACCGTGGCGATATAATATATGGCATAGCAATAGCTAGGATCTGAAGTTTGGCAACTAATCACCTGATTTCAGCCAAGCACATTACAAATATGTTGTACTGTAGACTAGCATTGTTGGGTGAAATATTTCCGCCGTATAAGCAATAATTGTCACACCCCAAAAGGTGTTCAAAGAGACTCCAAAGAGACTCCAAACAGCATGTCCTTCGAAGGATCTAGCTATAGGGTTCGGTCTACCGACAGAGATCCCAAAGCCAACTCAAGGTTTCGGAGCATGGCCTCGTTGCAAGGCTCTGAAGGTTCGAAACCACCTCGAAGAGTGGGTCAAAACCAGGGGCTCTCATCCCCTCTAACATGACACGTATTCAATGCTAAAAGCCTTATAGGCTAGGGCTGAAGATTTCGTTGCACATGTAATGAGTACTTTTATGTTCATATGGTGTATTACCGTACAACCCCTATATAACTTCATGTATAGTACTGTTATATATCGGTTATAAGTAGAGGATAAATTAGTATTATCTTGTTTTACTTTTGTCTATAAATACATACCTCTTTGCAAGTGGTATAGACATTGAATACTTGATATTCATATTAAGACAACAATTGACTAGACTTAAGGCTGTTATCCTGCTCAGATGCCTAAACTAGTCTAAACATACTTCGCACGTCTAGCTCTTCAAAACTACTTGAAACATGTTGTTAATTCTTATTACTCCAACAAGCACTATCTTGTATCAAGTCTTCTGCTATAGTATCTCCTATTAAAGTAGTTGTAGAGTTGTTTGAAGTAGATCCTAGTGACGTGTCTTCTTCAACAAATCCGCTTTGTATAAATCCTGCCCAGCAATACCTCTAGATATATATCCAACTCGTGAACAGAAAAACATTCATGGTTTGATCAATAGTATATAGCACGAAGTTAGCATAATGGAGCCGACCACCGTTCACTTAGAGGAATTTTTTACTGTAGTGATTAGTTTTGCTGCAGCTCTTGACATATAACACTCATATCTGATCTAAAAATAATTTTCAAGTGTTTTTGTCAGGGTACAAGTTCAGACACATGAAAAATAAGTGGGATAAGGAGATCATTGATAATATATGACAAATATAACGTTGTCCCTTTTTATGTCCACAGTTCCTAAAACTACATGTATAAATGAATGATTCTTACGAGTCTATTGAGAGATTATGCTATGACGATGCATAGTCTAAAATATGAAGTTATTTCTATATTTATAGTATTGTATTACTGATCTTAATAGGCTATACAAATTCTATTCGTAGTTTACTTATAAATCTGGCTATATATTCTATTCGTAGTTTATTTATAAATCTGGCTATATGATGAGAGAAAATTATAACCATGCAACTCTACTTCGTTGGCTTTGTAAAAATGGCATCCAATACAACGTAATTGTAAAAATGTCACATACTTCGTGTATAATTAGTGATTTTACCCTTTTGGTTTTTTTCCTATTTTCAATTTTTTAATCAAATAAATCATGTGAAATGGCAAAACTACCCTTGTTCATATTACAATCAACTGGACTGTTTTTTCTCTCAGGACCCTCAGCTCACGCAGTCACGCAGGAACTCCCAAACCTCGTCGCTGCAGCCCCCGTCCCGCCGCCGCCGCCGCCGCCGTGCATCCGCCCTCCCCAGTCGCAGCTCCCTGCGTCGTGCCTCCCCCTGCGCCGCCTCTCTCGCTGCGTCATGCCCCTCCTGCCCCGGCAGTTAATCTTGGCTGGAGCCATTAGGTGAGAGATGGCACGTGATCAACAGTGTGCAAGCAAAGCAAGCTGCTGAAATTAAATAGCTAAATTGTTTGGTAGGTGTTTTAATTTTTAAAGTCAGCACTTCATTTATCCGTAAATCTCCTTAATCTTATGCAATTAGATACTGCGTTAGGGGTTTGGAAGATGTGCTCCTGAGAAAAAACAATCTGGTTGATTGTAATATGTACAAGGGCAGTTTCGTAGTTTCACATGATTTATTTGATTAAAAAATTAAAAATATGAAAAAAACCAAAAGGGTAAAATTACTAATTGTATACGAAGTACGTGGCATTTTCACAATTGTGTTGTATTGGGTAGCATTTTTACCAAGCCAATAAAGTAGAGTGGCATGGTTACAATTTTCTCTATGATGATATATCGTTATTTTATATAAAAATATAAAAATTATGTTAGTAGGCTAATCCTAGTCGTAAGAATGGTTAAATTTGTTAAGTATGCAGTGTTGTGAAACATTAATGCCATAATATTTATGGTTACGTTGCAAGTGCTAAAACCCCTATGGTTTTATCTGGTTTTGTGAAATTTATTCTGTTTTTTCGTCTAGAATGCGATGCTCCTCTCTACACGCGCCCTGTGACCAGTTGGGCTGGACTGGGCTGCATCCGATACCCACCAATTTGGAAACCAGCAAATTTCCAGATTTGGTCCTGCGAACCAGTATGGGCCGTACGGCTCCCGTAGTCTAAAAATTTGCAATTCCCAGCTCGAAACCACAGGGCCACTGGCGGCGGCGGTCAGCGGCGGCGACGTTTCCGGCGCCGGCGGTCGCAGTTTGCATCACGGCGTTCGGCACGGTCGCTGGCCTGAAGAATTCTGATGCCACAACAGAACAGGGTGAGAAGAAAAACTGCACCATCTTTTCCAAAATTTCCCTTCAAATTCTGTCAGGCTAAGGCATTCTTTCCGAATTCTTTCCGATTGGAGTATTTCTATAGAAATTTTAGAGAAATTATACTGATTCTTATTAAAATCTTATAAAATTTCCGTGCTCTAAAAAAAGCCCTAAATCTGACCAAGAAACCGATTTTCGCTGCGAGGGACGAGTGCACGACAGCACAAGTGGATCGACTGCAAGTTTACTCCCTCATTCACAAAAGAAAACCGTCTTTTGATTTTTCAAGTTAATCAAGCATAACTTTGATTATTCGATACTTTTTATACGAACTAAAAAAGTTGCATAGGCATAATATGATGATAAAAGCTTTCGTTTCGACAAAATTGGGCATGTCATTTTTATGTGTTCAAACTCTGTATTTTAAACAAAATTTACAGTCTATGTTAATTGCACGTATTACGAAATGACTCTCTTTTGTCATTTGGCTCAAGTCATGTCTCGGTGAAACATCCCAAACAACATACAACTATCCTTAAGCATCAATTTCCAAAGCTGGTGGCGCTGAACATCCCTCCAAACTCCAACGCCTTATCACATATTGTTTAATAGACTTATAATCTACATCTAGTAGAACATCTAGAAAGAGCGAAACCACAGAATCTTCTAGAATTCTATCAACCCCACTCAAATTATAGTCGATCTCATAGCAACCGACATGGAACTTTTCCTCCTCTTGATCAAGGGACGTAGTCAATCCTCAATTTCACCTGTTATCACTGTTTTTCCTTTTTTTCTTCTTTGGCAAGTTGTTTTTGTCGTCAATGTTCTACAAACCCTCTCTCTTCTTAAACAGTCTTGCTTCTCTTTTGTTTATTCCTTTGGGGACCTTCTCCTCTGTAATCCTAAATATATGTTTCTGCTCTTCTCAGTATAAGAAGGCGATTCTCTCGCTTTCTTTTCAAAAAAATGAAATAACTTTCTCTTTTGTCATTTGGCAGCATCATTTTACGATGATCTTGAGAGGAAGAGGAACTGATTTATGATGAATGGTTCACACGAATGCTGTTATTCAAATGAAGGCATGGAAAGAACAGAAACAATATCGACAACTAGAGGAAACAACGCGGCAACAATTACGGAAAACTACTGCCATGAGAAGGGCAGAGACGGCGAGGTGCTATCGGAGGAGCCTTCACCTCCGACGTGGAACATGCCATTGTAGTTCATGTTCATCTCGTTGTCGTTGGAGCCCAGCACAGTGTTCAGCTGCTCACTCTCCACCGCGGGGCAGGAGGAGAAGCCGGCCGTCGAGACGGCGCCGGCGGACGGCTGCGGCCGCGCGAACCAGCTGGCTGCTGAGCTGCTGAACTGCAGGCCGCCGCCGGAGACGAGGGGTTGAGCCATGGGGATGTGTTCAGACGGCTGGACCATCCGGCTGACGTCGATGGCCGAGGAGTTCGCCGGAGCTGACAGAAGAGAGAGAGCACAATCCGAGTCGAGCACCTGTGTCAACCCATCGGAGAACATCTTGCTGCTGCCGCTGCCGCCGCCGCCGCCGCCGTCAGGAGGAGTTACCGTCTTCAGGAGTGGCTGGCACACCGAACCATCCAGTGCCACGCCGCCGCCGCCGGTGGCGAAGTTTATCTCGCCTTCTTGGAGGAAAGGAAAGCGCCGGCCTTCTTTGGCGTAAGCAGAAGTTGAGCCGACGAAATGCTGCCTGCTGCTCATACCTAGCGGGGAAGGGATTTGGTGTGTGTAATATGCATGGCTCTCCTCGATTTTGATCATCCCCGGCCAGCTTGCCTCCTGTCTCTGCGTTGCAAATGGTGAGAATCTTGCTCCTGCATACATTTGACATCAATGTTTGATATAACATCATAAATAAATTCACCAGATGCATTAGAGATATTATTATGGAAAATTTTACGGTCTTTAAAAAGATATATACCAAAATTAACACTAAAAATTATGGTACCTCATAGCATCTCCTTAAAGACGGTAAAATCACTCTATTATTATATATATTGAAGCTATATGTTCCACGTATGAAACTCATTTCAGTTCTGGAATTAATTTGAAGTGAGTGTATCATAACTAGTAGTAGTAACAATAGAATTTAAGGGCATTCAATGGTTAAGGGAAATCTCAACCCTACTGACTGGGAGTGTTTATTAGTATTAATTATATTACCATGTTAGCCAGAATCTGATGTAACAAATAATTTATTGAGGTTAAAAAAAGAAATAATGTTTCATGTAAAAAACCAGCTTTACACGATATCTTAAAAAAATAAAGAAATGATGTACAAAGAAAAGAGAAGATGAGTGATTAAATACAGATTTATTTTAAAGAAACTATAGATGTGATGTCTATAGGTGACTGTAGATTGAGACTACCCTAAGGATGTGTTTGGTAAGCCTAGACTCTTGATTCTCATCCCATGGAGCCTAGTCAAACCAAACAGCTTTTAGATTCTATTGTTTTTTTTTTCTGTTCCACAGCTTATAATTCACTGTAGATTTGATGTCGTGCCAAACACCTCCTAACTATCGCCTAACTCGTGTCATTGTTTTGCTTATGTGGAGGAGAGATAAGAGAGGTTGTCATTCATGCACGAGCCAACCCTACATGCTCCAGGAGAGAAATGGTAAATGCACATGAAAGAGAAAGAGAGAGGAGGGTAGAAATGGATTACTTTAAGAGATAGCTTATAGTTAATCTATTCCATAAGCTATCTCTAATTTGTCTCATTGTAAGCTAATACTCCCTCCATCTTAGAATCATCTTAGAATATAAAAATATTAGATTTATATACATATATTAAGTAGATGAGTAAGAAGACTATACTATCTCTTAGAAAAAGTTTCAGGTGGAGTAATCAAATATAAGGATAGTTTGATTATTTTAGAGATAAAAATTATCTTTTACAATAAAAAATTACTATATTTAGAATAAATTTTAAACTCTAAACTTGTTACATTATGGGATAGACGAAGTATTAAATATGAGTTGACTCTAGTACTATATATGCCTTGGCACACTGAAGAATGTGCAAGAGCATTTAGGGGTTGTTTGTTTGCTAACCACAGTTTGCCACACCTAAGCTCAGGGATCTATACACGAAATAGATATAAGAATGGCCTTTGAATCAAATAAAGGTTACTATTTGTGCAGAAATTATAGTTATTTTCATGTGTGTAGAAGGTAGGGTGTGATATCAAAATACTAGTATGTATTTACATTGTATACATCACCTAACTTGCATGAAGTGGGAACATTTATAGGTAAAAATGATACTATCCTTGCTCCTTTTGAATGATAAACCAAATAGTACTTGCGATTAAACAATTGATTAATAAGGCTGAATAGTGTTACTGAGGTGGAGTAAAATCCTTCCAAGAGAGTTACTGAGGTGCAAGAAGCTGAATAAAGTGAAATTATGCAGTCTTAAATGTCAGGTGAACCAGGAAATCATATATAGCAGAACCACATTTTCCTCTCTTTTTTACTCTTGTTACCATGAATTATCTATGCAATTAATCTGTTCATGTGTTTCGAGCAAGAGATAGAAAGTCTGGATGGCTATCACAACCATATCTGAAATATTGCAACAACATGGAGCAGTGGTGAGAAAGAAAAAAGACCTTGTGGACTTGTAATAAAGCTTGCAGAATTCATGGTATCTGGCTGTGGCTTCCTACGTCGACGGTTGTGTCCGTCTAGACGCTTTCTGCAGCTGCGTTTGGCCTCATCAAACTCTGCAAGCAAGTGAAACCTGAAGAAAAACAAAAAAAACATGATTATACACCAAAACAAATTAGTCAAATGATGCTTGAAACTCAATCCAAAAGAAGTAGTTTAATCCATCACATGAACCTTAAGAAATGACTTTACCGAGGATGCACTTGTTTCTAAAGTTCTAAAATGATACTACCTCTATTCTAAAATGTAAGACATATAAGTTTTTTACATAGTCTGTTGATCATTAATTACTTTCACTATATATGATATAACAAAATATAAAAATACTTTCAAATATCAATCTAAGTATATGACATACATAATACTAAACCTAAATATTTTTAGTTTAATTATTAGTCAAAAGTTACAAAAGTTGACTTTCTAAAAATATGGACACATTACATTTTGAATGGGAGGTAGTATACCCAAAGTTGACTTCTTTGTTTTCTGAAGTAAAAATATGCCCCTAGGTAGTGGGAGACATGGTCTAGTTTTTAATAAAGATGCTCCTCAGTCATCATTAAAAAAACAAGACAGTTATTCTCAAAATATTTAATACACAATGTACATATTCTTAAAATACAGATATACCAACTCAAGGGACCACTTGATTTCCATATGTTAATTAGCTCTTTCCAAGCTTGGGATACTACATCTATCTTAGATAAATTTATTGTTCTGAAGCTCTGTCAAGGACAGAAAAATACTGTAACCCCACTTGTACTTTGGACCACAATACATGAATACAGTGCATCCATAGTATACAAAGCTAACATCTTGTTCGGACTCTGAGGATCACTTAATTTATAAAGTCTGCAATTCTGCATGCAGCAGCATAATGATCTTCCACAGTGTGCAAACACTGACGAAGTGATCAATCATTGGGAGACTGTCCCCACCAGATAATGTATTTGCAGATAAAGAGTATTATCCATGAGAATCACATAAGCATCATATTAAGCTGTATTCTGCAATTCTGAAAATGAGCACCACAATAAAAAGCAGCTGTTTGCTATGTCTCAGCAAGCAATGATCTTCCTGGTTAGCCCAAAGTGAACTTAGCGCGAAAGTTAAAATATCGCATCAAACTTGTTCAAATGAAACAAGAGGCACAATCCCTCCAACAATGTGCAATTCTTGCTTTACAAAATAACTAACTAACAAAATAGGGATTTTTCAAGTGGAAAGGCAGGAGGGCATTCAGTGACAATACAGTCCTAGTTCAAGGAGTTGACAACAAAATCCAAGGTAATTTTTAAAAGGATATGTCTGACAAGTTTGACACTACTATATTATCAGTCCTGTTCACAGAGTAGCTCCATCTATGATCAATCTGGAGCATATATCTCTATTTAGAGAGCAGCATTTGACTGCCAGTGCATGGGAGGCAGGGTAGAAAGCTAGCTGAGAAGTGATATCAAGAAGTTTAGAACTCTGATAAAAACAGTGATCAAAGTGGTCCTGAATCACCTGAAAATCAGCAAACACTCATTTTGACAGAGCCACCTGGCACAGATGTCTACAAACGGGATGATACTCCCATGATCTAAAATACCTAAGTGCTCACAACACTTAGTCTCAGCAAGTGTCAAATTTCGGCAGAACAAGCAGCAGCAGCAGCAGCAAGTCTAGAATGCAGAACAAGAACCCTCTCGTCACTTTTCGTGTCCAACAGAGGGCCCTGCTATCTGTATTCTCTGTACTGACTTGTAATGCAACCTTTTGAGCAAACTTAGACATTAAAAACTTTGTATTTGTGTGGCCCAACCCGAGGAACAGACGTGCATTGGTGAAGCTGTAGGGCTACACGGTCCTTTGGCTGTACAGGCAGCAACAGCTCCACGGGGTGCTTTAAGGCAGATCACATCCACAAACGCTCTTTCAGTGGTACAACCAACTTTCTAGGTTTGGGCATCTACACCTGCCTTTCCCTTCCAAACAGACGGCGTAGTGGTGTAGCTCATAGCCAGAAGCAACTCTGCAGATGTGGTAGGCCAGGTGGTGATGATAAATCACAAAGCAAGGGGGTGTCCCAGGTTCCCAGTGCAGTGTGTGCGTATGTTCGTCCAGTTTCGGCGCCATCTTTGAGGAAATCGATCGAGGTATAGCCCCCACGCAAAACATCCTGTCGACGCCAGGAATCCACAGGAAAAAGGCGCAAGAACCTAATACCAGGTGCCACTAAATCACAGTACGATATGTTCAGTGAGGAGAAAAGCTAATTGTGTTCATGTGAGGGGAAGCAGGCTTGCAGCCATATTCAGACAGCCAAGTCACTGAGAACAATATCATAACAGTGTGCCCGGACATGGGGAGCTAGCTAGCTTAACAGCTTTTTCTCCTCCATCCGATCCGATCAGACACACCTGCATCGACGAGTGGTAATTGCCTAGAATGTGATCTTTGTCAGATTGGATCGATGCAGGCGTCAGGCTTTTCTTCTTCGTTTTCTTTCTTTCTTTCTTTCTTTCTTTCTTTCTTTTTTTACCAAGCAACAAACATAGAACACGAGCTCTCGTGGATGGCAGAGTGAGAGTGAGTGGTCAGAAAGTGAGCTAGCTAGCGAGAGCACACTACAGCAGCTGCCAGCTGCTTTGCTCTGAGTCCGAGCAGTGCAAAAGCAGTGATCTACTAGCTAGTGATTTAGAGAGAACAGAAAAAGAGATGGAAATCTAAAGGCGATGCAATAATTTGGGTAATACGAGCTGCCGAGCTAAAGGAAAACAGGAGGAACGGAAGAACAGTCTCGCACAAGCGAGGAAAAAAAGGCTGAAAAGGCATGCCAGAAAAGGCAAAGGTGTGCATCCTTGAAGGAAAGAAGAAAGAAACGAAGATGAAATGCTGATGCTGCTACTGAATTCTGATCCAAAACTGGATGGATGGATGCAGCAGGAAGCAATTTGGGCAAAGCAAAAACCTTTCTTTTTCTTTTCTTGAGCAAAGAGAATGATCAGAGCCGCGACGCTGAAAAGAACCGAGAAATATAAGGAGGAAAGGAGAAGGTGTCGACGACGCAGGCACACCGGGCTGAGCAAGAACAGGCAGCTCTTTGATGCCATGACGCCGCCGTGTTAAGTTGCGATTTTTTTTTCGATAGTCGTCGAAGTTGAATTTGGCGGTTTAATTTGCCGGCGGCCGGCGGCGGGAGGAGGAGACGGAAAAGGAGACATGGGAGTGGAGTGAAGCGGGTGGGGATGGGTTACCTGCTGCACTGCTGGCAGAAGCGCATCTCGCGGCCGGCGACGACGACGAGGGGCGTCTTGGAGTGCGCCTCGCACACCTTGTGCCGCCGATGGTAGTCGCGGCACTTGCTCAGGTCCGCCTTGCACCCGTCCACCGCGCACGACGGGCACTGCTGCCCGGTTCCGCCACCCCCCGACGCGCGCGGCCG
>KE372704.1:183896-199621 GCA_000418225.1 Zizania latifolia | reverse complement strand
GTGTGCAGTTTACGCCTTTAATTGTGGGCGCTTTTACTATAACTTGTACTACACAGCTAGAAGCATGGTGCATTTTATGGTAGTAGAATTTAAATCTAACCATTAATTTTTGTACACATTTAAAATATGTTCTTCTGAATTTTACATGTATTTAAACTATTTTGTTCAGATTTAGTAAGGATAATTATAGCTATTCGTCTATATTAATATGTCATCATATATATGACATGCAGATTTACTCATGGCTGTATATTTTAATTTCGATTTTATCACTCTAAAATATTTATTACACATACCATTATGTATAGTATAAAGAAAGCCATAGTTTCGGATAGCTATGGCTATAGCTAATTAACTAGCTCCTTATTAATCTCTCCCTTATGTTTCAAAATTAAGAAATGACTATACATGCTTACACGAAGTGTTTGTTTATTTATGTAACCTGGGTTTGTGGCAAATGAAATTAAATTTAGATATACAGCATAGAACATCTGATTCATGCATCATATGTAGGCTCGATCGCCGAGAGTCACTGTGCGTCGTCATTGTATTTTCGGTCTCTATACCAACTAATTAAGTATACACTCAGCCATTTTTAAATTCTGCACACTAGAACTTAATAAATAGGAGTATTGATATATATTTTAAAATTACTCATTGAGATATGTTTTATATTATAAGATATTTCAGTTTTATCAAAATTTTCTAACTTTGATCAAATTTATAGAAAAATATATTAATATATTCAATACTAAATAAATGCACTGCAGGCAAGTCATATATCATGGTGGATTTAATAAAACTAATTTGGTGTTGTAAATACGGTACATTTTTCTATAAATTTAACTACAAATTAAGAAGTTTAACTTAAGATAGAACTAAAACAACTTTCAATCCAGAACCAGAACCGAATGAATATTGCTTATATATAACATGGATAGTGTTATTGCAGTTGCAGGTTAATTTATGATGAGTGGTACAAGGCCTAGCTAGCTACAGTCCCCGACCCCCTGCACAGTAGTAGATGCTGGTTGGGTGGCCGGCGGCGAAGATGGTGTGTGTCTGCAAATGGTGGCACACCGTGGCAGGAAAGCTAACTTAACTGTTGCAGGAGTAAATGGCTAGCTCATCGTTCGTCTCATCGATGTCCCATTGAGGAAGAAATGCAAACAGTACTGGATAGAAGAATTGATAGCTCGTGTTTGCCACAGTACTGTCAAGTTAATTCATCCCTTGTAATATAAATATATATGGAGAAAAAAACTGAAGTGTGCATGCAAAAGTTAGGACAATTAGATACTTTTTCTCAACAAGCTAAGTAGAATAGTGCACGGCGCAAATTAATTAATTACTAATTGCTGTTCTACTCGAGGACAGAGAATTGACGAGATATATTCCGGATAATTACTTGAGGTGTTACTGCAGCAAAAGATGATATATGCATGCAAATAAGGTTGTTTCCCACTTAAAAAGTAAATAAATAGGAGATAGTGTGTTGGTTTTGACTTTGACGATATAGTGTTTAAGTAATACTATCTTTTAGATGATCAAATTATGTATTATAAAAGTTATATAATTAGATTTATAATATAAAATAATATAATAATATTCTATTGTTAGGCTCTTTTAACCTTATTTTAAAATTAATGGTCGATGTGTATCTATTAATTCTCGATGAAAATTTCAAACTGATAAAATAATATTTACTGACGGAGGAAAAGTAAAACTTAAGAATTCAACACCTTTTCCCGAGCAGAATTAATAAATGGCAGCACCGCGTACGCATGCATCACATGATCACAAGACGATGCAAATTTCAGCTCAGCCTCACACGGCTGCTAGCTAGCGATCCAGGAGGCCAATATATCTACGTGCACATGCGTGCATGCACCACCAGTATCTATATATGAAATATGAGTGTCCCCCCGTATGTACACGCCATATATATACCGGACCACTGCACAGATACAGCCGTTTATATGCGACTGAGTACTTAGTTGTACACGTGATGTACAATACAAAAGAGCCTGGCGTACGTACGCTGGTACGCGTATATAAGTACGTATATACATATGTACACGCCGGCGCCCCTATATATGCGTGCAATGTTTTAATTATTTCGTTGCGCACGTACGTGCATGTTTGAGGAGATTTTAATGATCGCAGGTATTTTAGAATCTGAAACTTTAGGAACGATATATATTATAGGTTTAGATTGTAAAATTTAATATTCGTAGAATTTAAAAATAAACTAAAATACAAAAACCGAGAAACATCATTCTATACATCCTCATCAACTACTAGTTGTTTCTTAAAATCTGAAGTTTCTCAATAAGATTCTAAGCAAGAGCTATAGATAGTTGTACGCATGCTACAAGAGGAACAATTAAATAAATTAAGAGAATGAGAGACAACAGTAAAGTGTGCTATTTTAAGAGGGGGCTTAGAGCTAAGCTGTTGTGTGTTAGTTATCTCTTATTACCGGTCATCTTGATTTGAACAAAAATAGCTTAAACCTAGACAACTTTCCTTTCCTTTACTATTTACTTACTAGATTAATATATATGTACTTATATAATTTCTATGTTACATATTATAGGTAATTTTACTTTTTGATTGGTCAAGTTTTTTAAACTTTCACCAATTTTATAAAAAATATCAACAATTACAATGTTAAGTTAGTTTTATTAAATCTACCATAAAATATTTATTTGATATTGTAGATGTTGATATATTTTTCTTTAATCTAGCTTGGTCATAGCTAGAGAAATTTATTTATTTATTAAAAAAAGTTAAACGACTTACAATATAAAATATAAAACAGAGTAGTAGATCATAAGTTCCATCCAAGATAAAGTATATTTTTTAAATTTTCATTTAGACTATTATTCTTTCTTTCGTGGAAGAAAAATGAGGTATTTAAGTCGTTAATGTTGATTTAATGGGTTAAAATTATTGACACAATAAAAAATCGGTTAATTGATAAATGGACGGTCCTATTTAATGATACAAACACGACTTGTAAATAGACAGTCATATCTAATAATATGAACATAATTTATAATTAAACAGAGAGTCTCACGACCATGAATTATATAATATTGGATAGTGGAGCGTGTTATTAAACTTTTGGAAGACAACCTGCTCGTGTACCGGACGTGCGTGTAGATCTGTCTCAACCGGGCGGGCCGGGGTACGTGGTCCACGCCTAGGTCCGGTCCGGTCCGGTCCGTACGCGTGGTGGTCCGGCCGGCCGGCGGGCTGTCTGCTCTGCCACGACAGCGGGCTGGTCGGTCCACGTGCACCGTTAAGTTGGTGCCCAAATTCTACGCTAGTCTTCTTATACCCAACTGCTAGCTGGTGTTACACAGTCCTGCTAGTGTGAACAAAATCCATCGAAATATGATCAATCAATGATGAGAGCTAGCTGTACAGTACACAGGTTTGCATGTACTCCGGTAGAGATGGTAACGGTACCGAGTCGCGATAGGTTTTTACTTTATTAGGATATAGTCATAGATTAAAATCCTCGCTCATTGATATATTAAAAGTCAAAAGTTATATCCATCGATTTGTGGGTACGAGTCTGGTATTATATCATTTAAATACATAAATTCATGATGGGAATAAATATATCTGATATGCACATGTAATTTAACCTGTCACATAGTCCACATGTACCTAAAATGTAGCCCAACAATACCTCAATTCATGAGTTGAACACTTAGTTTGGTATGGACAACAATGAATACCCGTTACCCAGATGAATACGTGTATGGGCGTGAACGAAGTTATACCCATATCGTGTGAATGAGTTTTTTGACGGATAAAATTTATCCTAATAGGTCGAGTATGGGTGGATGTTACCCATCATTAATTTGATCAAGAGTATATTAATATCAACCGGCGTCACCGCACAAATATTCAACTCTAAACCTGGCCCAGATAGAAAGCGATCATATAAGCTGGATAGCTCTACTTTTCCAAAAGAGAGAATTGAAAAGGATATTTCACCATATGTATAAATCAGTATATCACCCTTCCAGCTAGCTGTCAAACTATTCTGATCACTTGTATAAATGCCTGCACATAAAAGCTAGTAGTACCTCCGATTCAAAAATATAAGACTTTTATACATTTTGAAATTATTTTTTAATGTTAACTAATAATTTAGCTAAAAACATATAGTTTTTGTGTTATATATTTATATAGTTAAATTTATATATGAAAAATACTTTCATATGCTATTATTTTTATAATTACTGGTAATATACCGTGAAAAAAATAATGGTCAAATTTATATGTTAAAGACCACTTTAAAAACCTATACGCCTTATATTTCTTACATAGAGAGTATTGTCTACATGCATGCCTTATATTTGTCATATAAAGAATTTATTTTTAGCTTGTTTTTTTAGAGATTCAACCATTTGCCACTTTTAAGTGGGTGCTATTTAATTATTTATTACTTGTGTGGATGACATATGTAGTACCATCTGAGTCTATAATTATGGGTTAGAGTGGCAAATAATTAAATACACCTCTTAAGTGTGTCAAATTATTAAATATCCTTGTTTTTTAATGTGCGTGTAATTAATAAGCATTGGCTAATCAAGAGATATCATCCAATTAGCATGTCTGAAAATTAAAGCTAACAAACTTAATAAATAACATCAATTCATTTCTTCTAACTACAAGCCATTGTAAGAATCGTTAAAAGTCAAAAAAAAAAGGACGGAGAGGGAGTACTTTTCGACGTACAGTAGTACAGGTAGACGTTTAACTATATAGGCTATAGTAAATGGCATGCCGTTGACAAGTCCTGCCTGCATCTACCCTGCAGAGAGCCCAGCGTCAGTGTGCGTGACACAGCTAGTGAGCTAGAGATCGATCGGCCATGTGCTAGCTGGTTAAGTGATCAAATATATGCCATTCATTCGTTCATGGGTGCAGTCTGAGACCACATTAACATCGGTTATTTACTCGTCGATCGATCGATGATCTTCCTCGCGAGAGCTAGCATTTAAGAGGGCCGGATATATCGAAGTCCGTCCGGGAAGCTGGTTGAGATCGACGGCGAACCGGCCGGCCGGCCGCCAGCGGCGTACTTCCTGCAGCTTTGTGCGGTGGCGGCGGTACATGCATGGACGAACGAGCTAGATAGGGTGTCAGGCTAAGGCCCCTTTTTAGACGGTTGTTGCTTATTTTATAAGTCAGTTTTAGCTTAACATTCAAATATTTTGTTGCTTAAAAAAACTACGAGAAGCTTGTTGTTCTGTTATGAACGGTGTTTTTCAAATCAAAGGATATTATATATATAGTATAATAAAAATATTATATTATCTATAAATTTATTTTGTTATGTTTAATTAATAATATCACTATTTTGGGTAATTTTTAACATTAATTAGATAAAGTGGATATCCAAATAAGCTCAAGAAGACTCACAATATGAGCTTTATCCACTAACAAGTCTCAACATGAGTTTATGGTTTATTTGGATAATAAATTGTCTTCTAAACACCTAATGAATTTTTTCAAACCATAAGCTAACAATAAGTTGTATAGAAGGGGCCGGGGTGTTATCAATAGCTAGCAACTAGATGTTGTATGGCAATGTGAGTATCTAGTGATCACAAGGAAGCTAGTCCATAAGCATGATGGATAATAGATTTTGTTTAATAGTGTTACCATAAATTTATTACTTAACGAATTATATTTTTATCAAGTCATTGAGATAACTAGACAGGTCATGTTACCGTCATCAATACTAAATTAAATTAGCATATTTGGGTTAACTGATAAGGTATTGTTGTCTATGATAGCACACATTACACACTGGCCGAATCCACTCCTATTCACAAGGATGTAAGATAGTAGAGGAATAATTTGAGAAGTGGTTAACGAATATCTAGCTTACGTGAATAGGAAGAATTTAGGATCTTTGGCTTCTAGCTTGTTGTTCATTCACGGATTCCCGAGGTACTAATAAGTCTCACAATCTTAAGAAAAAACCTAAACCCAGACTGTTTATGAGAGCTGAAAAGCAAAAGCTACAGGGGTTAAAAGCTGGATTATACAGGACCTAAATGTGCAAAAATTAGAAAGCGACGCTGACGTGGAGAAGAATGGGGATGATGTGATGAACCAGCATGCAGGGTCCTCCATTTAGATGCAGCTGAGGTTTATCGTCTTTTTCTTCTGGGAGTATCCCTGAAGACAAATATCATACACATTTACGAACATGCATGCGTGCATATCCCACTACGCATGTCTGCTTGAGAAATTTGGGGGTCCAATAAGACGTACACTACCTCAATCTTGTATTGATTGTGCGGGAATGAACAAACACACACTCGCGTAGTCGCGTGTGTGTATATATATATACATATATATACTCTCTCCTATTCTTATATAAGTTATTTAGATTTCTCAACCCTTTTCCAAACTTTTTTAAATATAAGTCATTTGAGAAATTTTAAGCATTTTTATATTTTCTTATATGTTAATTTGTTTTTGTCAAATAAATGATACACCCTCACAAATAAATAGCTTATCTCTTCTAAAGTATATAATAAAATAGAGGTACCAAAGTCATTTAATATTATTTTTAATTTTCTTACATACTATCGGATCCTGGCACGTTTCCATATGCCCAGAACATACGGTAAAAGCTAAAAACACTCGGCAAATAGTTTGTTGTAAAACTTGGCAAATCGAAAACAACTCTACGAGAGGAGATACTTAGAACATATATTTGATCGGGAGGTTAGTTACTAATAGTTCCCTCTTTTGTTAATCAATGCCGGCGGTGGTTCGGGCTTTTTGTCAGTTTGAGGAGCGCGAAAATGTTTGGTTTGGTGCAATTAATTAATTTGGTGTGCAGAACTGTGCAGGTTAATTTGCATCGATAGAAGGGGACCACATGCACCGCTAGCTAGGCTCATCTACTACTACTGTTAGGCCGGGTACTAAATCCTGTGTGATCCAAGGCCGTTATACCTAAACAGAGTAAAGTCCGGCCAGCCGGCGACCCGGCGTAGTACGTACGTGCGTACGTACCGGCTGCAGCTTGCATGCATGCATGCAGGGGACGGTGGCCGGCCGACCGACCGGGCACCACACACTGTCCTCATATGGAAAACGAAGCTAGCTTAGCTAGTGGGGAATTGGGCGATCATGAAGCATGTGCAGTTGCTTGAGGATTCGTGCGTGTGCAGTAGTGTGTGTGCGAGCCCTACCTGTCGTATACTTTATTCGGCCCACAAAAAATGATTTTTAAGATAAAGCTAATAAGTTGGTGGTGAAGATAAAATATCAAAACGTCTTATTAATAAAAGTAGAGAAAGTTCTGTATATGTTACTGAAAGTTCGCTGGTTTCCATACATATCACTGAAAATTTATTGTTTTCATATATGCCACCGCTTTAATTTTCTGTGTTCATATATGGTATTGCCGTTAGTTTTAACCATTAGTCAACGCTAGTTTTTTTTCGAAATGCTAAAACTGTTCCCAGCTTACAAAGCTAGCTAGCTTGCTTTGCTCTCGACCGGTCTCAGTTGCGTTGGAAGTGCTAGCTGATCACGGAGCTTAAATCATCCTTGATTTTTAGTGAGCTAAGAATAGTTTTGATATTTTGAAAAAAACTAATGTTGACTAACGGTTAAAATTAACGGCAATAGCATATATGGGCACAGAAAATTGAAGCAGTGGCATATATGAAAACAACAAGTTTTCAGTGGCATATATAGGAACCGGTGAACTTCCGGTGATATATACGGAATTTTCTCATAAAAGTAGCATTATTAAGTGATATATCAGAGTACGTAAGGGGTGTTAAAGTAATACAATTTATTAATTTGTTGGACAAAGTTGAAGTGACAGAAATTAGAGGCAAAGCTCGTAAGAAATAGAGAGAGATATATTATTAACCATTTGTATAGACAAAAGTGCATAATTTAGACTTAAAAATATTAAACACTCCGACCAAACGTGGCTCCATCACTGCCAGAAATGATTTTTTTGCCGAGAGAATATATATATTTGCATGCGACCTCATCACATTGCCGTTCGTATGCACGTATAATCGTACGGACGTTCGCGTTCAAGCTATATAGCCTGACATGTGTGTATATATATATATATATATGTTCATTGTTCAAGCATCAAGCTAGCCAGCAAGGCAGCAATCCCAACCACGTAGGTACGTACGTACACTGCATGACCGTGCATGCATGGTCTCAGCCATGGAGCTGGTGGTGAATTTGGACACAATGCAACTTGGTCAGACATCGTCAGGCCATGCATGCATGCATGTCGGTTTTGACGACGACTGGAAGCGTTGAAGAGGCAACAGTCGCATGCACTGTACGTGATTGATCGATCCATCGTTCGATCGATCGGCTAGCTGAAGCATATGTCGGCCGGCAATCGCGCAGCAAAGGGGAGGAAGCACCGAATGACCACTCACATCGACACATGTCTGGAATATATGCTCCTGGCCTTTGGTAACAAAGGTAACCTGATCAGTTTGCTATTGTTCAGCTATTGTGTGTGATAGGGTAGAGATAAAGATCATACATAATAACTAGGAGAACAACTATATCTGAGTGCTTCAAATCATCCATCAACAATTAATCTAGAGAACAAGTACAGTATCTATATAATAATGGTAGTCTTAGCTCTTCGCAAAGAAAGAACTTTCTCTTGCTCCTCTCCACTTCTTATTTGACAGTTATTGAAGACGGTTCATCATTAACTTTGTACCTGCTTTAACCACGATTAGCTGTTCTTGCTGTTCTTCACTTACTGCTTTTGTACCGTAAAAAAACTTATTGCTTTAGCCTAATTCGATGAGTTTTTTCTGGCCATAAATTATAGCCAAAGACATGTAAGCTATCAACGAAAACTAATTTAAAGGTAAGAGTTTTATACCTATATTCTTGGCAGTCTGAAAACCAATGTTGAAAAATAGAAAAACGGGAAAAAAAGCTCCAAAATTAATATGCCCTTAAGGATACAGTAGATAGACGTTCTCACGTAGAAATTTGTCGGTTGATTTTTGAAAGGACAGCGAAATTTCTGAATCCTAGTTGGTTCGCTGCATTGGAGGCTCGGACAAAACAATTACTAGGGCTCAGCCATTGCTTTGCAATTCATGAGCTCAAGGCCCATCTATCTACTAGATATAACATGGCCCAACATGACAAACGAACACTCACACTCGGACTGAAATTAACCGAGTGAAATATGACCTTTTAGTCAGCTTTTAACTTATTTATAAATCAGTTTGAACTTAATCATCGAAATAAGCTAATATTCAAAAGAGCTCTAAAAAGCTCGTCACACTATTCTAAGCGATTTCTAAAATACGAGCTTATTATCTATACAATATAAAAAATAATGTATTACACCTAAACTTATTTTATTTTATGTTTAATTGATAATATCATTATTTGAAACATTGTTTGTCATTAGTTTACATAGAGATGAAAAAAGTTCGGAAAGCCTAAAACGTGAGCTTTTTCACACTAATATAAATATGGATAGACTTATGACTTATTTAAGTAATAAGTTTTGGCTTCTAAACAGCTTATGACTAGATACCTATATATTTGGGTTGTAAAAATTCTGGTTTTGGAATTTTGATACCATTATTTACTGATACTTATATCTTGATGCTTGATCTAATTTCATACCGTCACTTACTTTTATGATGATCTAAACCCTAGATTCATAACGAAATAAGTTGTGGTCAAGCATTGGGAGGCGTATAACTTTTATGACGAATGTTTGTTCACTTATATAACGAAACTCAATATTTCATCACAGATTTATGATGGGCATGGCTCTAACACACTACATCAATGACGATAAATACCATTTCATCCTAAACTAACCTTATACAATGACGAAATTATTAAACGTCATAATCAAAACACCATGATAAGGAACTCCTGTTAGTGAACATTACAATAATTTTATGTATTTTTACGATTATCAAATTTTGCTAAAAAATTGACCGACTGGTTACCGAGTTGGTACCGCTCCGTAACTACCAATGGTTATCGTGCGCTACCTCTCGGTAACCAACTCGTATCGAGCGGTAACTGACTTTGCTACCGCAGTAACTGTAGCTCGATAATTGCCAGTGGTTATCGAGTGCTACCACTTTATAACCATCTTGTATCGAGCGGTAGCCGACTCTGCTACACGGTAACTGTTTTCGCTTTTCGCTGAGACGATTTAAATTCGAAATTTAGATTCTTCTAAAGATTAACCGAATTAGGCTTGTTACCTCGTCCGGGCCCGGGCGGCCCAAACAAATTTGTGAACCCTGCTTACAACGCAAACAAACCCTCCCAAAACCACACGTCCCCTCCGACTCCGGCATCCGCCCGCCACCCTAGCCGGCGCAATGCCGGAGCCGCAGGCCATCCTCCCGCTACGCGCGCTCCCGCCGGACGCGCGCTCCCGCCGGACGCGCCGCTCCCGCCGGACGCGCCGCTCCCCCTTCCCCTCCCAGCGCCGTTCCATAGCCAAGCCGCCGCCACTGCCACGCCTACCACTCCACCCAACCCGCCCTCTCCCCACGCCGCGCCGCCGCCCGGCTTCTCCTCCTCGCGGCCTCCGCATCCACGGGAGATCGCCGCGCGCTCCTGGTTGGAGTCCTTCCCCGACGGCCGCCCGCCCACCGAGCCCGAGGTCGACACCTACATCGACGCCCACCGCCCCGAGCTCCCTTCCCTCCCCCGCTCCCAGCTCCACCAGCGCCTCCTCGCCCTCCGCGGCGACCAGGTAACGCATCTACCTCCTTCTCGTTTTACCCTATGGGAGATTCGCACATTACTTAGGAATTATCGGGTGTTTCCATCGCCATTAAGTTAATTGGACGGATTAACATGGGCTCTTAACCGTAATCGTCTCTGATATGGTATGGCTCGAACAATTTTATGTCAATCGAATGGAAACTGTTTGTTAAACTCAGTTGCTTGATTGCTAGTAGTCATGGAACAGTGAGCTTGTCAAGTTATCATATGTTTATCATGCTAGAAAGGTTGGTGGGCTTCAGCCCTTTGAAATGGATTTGTTCCGTGTTGATATGGTTGATTAGCTTTTCTCAGTTGCAGAATAGTTTCAACAATTAGTTGAACCAGAACTGATGTTACTGGATTTGGAACTGTCAGAGCTTATTGAACATTTGAACTCTTACTTGAACTTTGTGTGAGTCCATAAGGTCTCCATGATCTGGAACTGGTGTTCACCAGACCTGTTAGATTTAGCTGTTTAGCAGATTCTTCCAATTGATCACTGATTTCCGGCTGACCTTTTGTTTTCTCCTTTGCATCAGGTTTTGGATGCAGACCAAAGTGCATTCCCATACAAGTTCCAGCGGACTGATCTTTGGAAGCCTGTGTACAAGTGGTTGGAATCTCTTGAGATGAAGTCACTAGTAACTTCAAAGCAGATATCAGAGTGGCTTACATCAAACCCACAGATAATGGACAGGTTGGTTGAGAAGCATCCAAAATATCATTTGATACACTACACCCAGAGGATGCACTTGAAGCTGCTGAAGAAGAAGGGGAAGCTGCCAAAGGTACATACTTTGGCGGAGCATTCGTCTATCATACCAAAGAAACCAGCCTCCAAAGCTCACTTAATTTTCCTTACAATTGGGTTACTTCAGGTCTCAGCCTTTTCTTTGTTTTATTATATTTATTTATATCAGTTTGACTACTGACAAGGTAAATTGCTTTTGAAGGAATGATTTGAGGTAATTGAATCTCATGGGGCAAGGGCAGTACAGGCTAGTTTATCATATAGGCTCATGCATGCTGTCTTGCAGTCATTTTATCTACTTCCACGAATGTTTCCTATTTCCTGTAAATATTTCTTGCTGCCCTTGGCTCCTTGCAAATAAATATTTTGTCCTTACCCTTACATGATCTTGGTTTGGCATCTTTCTTGTTCTTTTATCTCTTTAAGATGCTAGCTTTACAATATTTGTGTTTAGACAATAGAGTCTACAACTTTCTGCGGCTAGAGGCACGGCCCCGCCAAGTGGTGCTCCAGTGACCCCACAAGAAAGTACAGCAACTGTGAGGAAATCTCTACCTCCAGTGACAGGTTATCCTTTCAATGATTTTGCATCTTTTCTTGAAGTGATGTTTTCTTACGGGTCTTCTTAATAATATGGCATCCTGTTTGTTTTCCAGGCGTCAGTGCAAGCGGATTTGTGGGTGGCAATATTACTATAAGGGACAAGAAGATGACATTATCCAAAAAGAAGGAAGCTTTCCTTAAATATGAACTGTATGCCACTCCTAGCAACTCAGGGTTATATCTCTCTTTGGGTTTTTAATTGCCAGCTCTAAAATATTAGTAGACGTGTAGTTTGACAGATTTGTAGAATCAGTTGACCAGTGTGCTGCTAAAGCATTGTCGAACTGTTGCCATTAAAGATACAGATTCATCATTTTTGGGTTTTAAAAAAGTAAAAAACCAGAGACTAACATAAGTATACAAGAAGGGGCTTCTACTGCAAGCTCATCAACCCCTAAAGAGGTGCTGAAGATTTATGTCAATGATCCAATGTTTACAAATCGCCTAGTCGGACCTAGTCGCCATGGGACCTACCAGAAAACTAATCGCGATTAGTCGATCCTGGTTGGTTCTAGTCGTCCATCTAATCGTCCCATATATTTTAGGACATATACATACTATATATATACTACATAAGTACATAGTATATGACAATAAATCAATAATCAAGATTTAAGAGTACATTAATAGCTAGTTGGAGACATACCTGATGCTTCATTGGACAATATAAATATCCATAGCTTTGCTAATGCTGAGATACCATCATTTAGGGCAATCACATATTCACATCACCAATGTAAAAAACTGAAAAGCTAATCACAGACCACTAGCATATTTGTATTTACACTTTACAGAGAACTAAACCTATTTATTCACAGATGAGAGATAAATCAAATTCTAGGGTTCTAGCTGAAAGGAATTACTCACCCGAGGAGGAGGAGCTCATGTTGAGTCTTGAGTCTTGACGGCTGGAGGGCTGGCCGCGCGCCGCGGGAGCTTTGGCTGGAGCGCTGGACGGCTGGACGGCTGGACGGCTGGCCGCGCGCTGCTGGACAGCACGCGCGCCGCGGGAGCTTTGGCTAGAGCACGCCGCTGGCCGCTCGACGGCTGGAGAACACACGCGCGCGGCGTCGGCTGGAGGGTTCGCAGAATCGCAGCGCAAGGAAAGGAAGAGACTAGAGAGGCGGCGCAAGGGAGAGAGCCGGCGCAAGGGTCATGTGCTGGAGTGCTGAACGGCTGGGTGTGTAGACATAACCCTAAGCCCAATAGGTTCCCAAGCCCAACTGAGCAGGCCCACTAAAAATGCAGAAATTAAACCTGGTCGCCTGGTCGCCAAAATGCCCCTAATCGGATGACTAGTCGGACGACCAGAGTTCATCGGAGCAGCTAATCGGACCCAGGGAACCGACCAGGCCGATTAATCGGACGATTTGTAAACACTGCAATGATCAACCAAACCCAGGAGTAGCAGACAGCGAATTTGGCCAGAAGAGCAAGAGGAACCCTATCATTGTTACACCTGCCTGGTGTTATACTGAAGCTACAAAAGGTTTGTCCTTTTACTTGGTGGAAAGATTTATCATCTATTATATTCGATACAGGTTGAGCATTATTTACGTCCTGTTGGTCCTTAATATATTTTCTGTAAGCATTTATATGCTGGTTAATATGTGACTATGCTATCATATGTCCTACTAGCACGTTGGGATGCTCACAATCTCACATGAATTCTAGAGTGTTGCCATTATTATTTTTCCAATGTTCATCCATGATTGCAGCTATATGATTGAAATATTGCATGTTTGTTACTACGAATTCTGTATCAACTGAAAAGTGTGGTGATAGGAACTTTGCAGCATGAACAAAATTCTAGTTCACATAGCGATGGTGTAAGAAGTTATGGTATTTGGAAGGGACATGCTAATCCATCATTTCTACAAAGATCTATGAAGAAAAACATACCATTCTCTCTAGAAGGACGTGAAACTGGTGCTAACTGGTCACAAACTTGTTCGAATGGAGGTCATGCTGGAAGGAATTGTGAAAGATGGACCCCTTTTCTTGAAGGTATGTGCTGTTTGTTCACTAAACAGTAGTATTATTCATCACACAACGTTTCTCCATTACTTTGAATTTGCACCTGTAGTTTCTTTATTTTTTAAGATCATAATTGATTTCTCTTGATTATTAATATTAGGATGGACCGATGGAATTCATCTGCGATGCAGTTCGAAGGGCCTGCAGTACGTGTTGTAAGACAAAGTAGCTATAACACCCTAAGTATCCACATACCCGATATGCCACACAAAGCACTAAAATTATCTAAGTTTAAAATTTATTCAAAATTTCGGCATAGTCTCCTCTGTAATATGGATATCCACGATATACAATTTATAAGATATTGTCATGTCAATTATCTACAACTTTAAAACTATAGCCAAACACCACATACGGTCTCATAAAAATAACCATAACACGACGATTTAAATGTCCAAATGCGTAAATTAAACTACATTATATATTAAAACTAAGATATGATGTAAATTTGTGTAAGGTGACATGCGGTTGAAGTTGTTACATCTCGACCTATAACGATCTTGTCAATAAGTACAAAAAAATGAAACACAAGAGTGAGTAAAGAATACTCAACAAGTACAATATAGAACTAATTACAATTTGTGTACCACATTTACATCAAGAATTAATAAGAGCAGTTTTTTCTTTTCCTTTGGAAAACAAGAAAACAAGAAATAATAGTTTCTATCTCAGACAATCATGAATATCCTTTAACGTTTTTCCTAAATTGTTTATCTAAATCATGTGAAACCAACGCTGTTAGAAAGATAACGAATACGTTTACAACTTTTATTTAGACTATAAGACATGATTCCCAATGGATTAATATCATATTTAAAAATACGGTTTTAGTCTATTGAGAGAATCAAAATTTTAAATATCCGACTATCAATTCTACATCTATTTGAAATTTGTGCATCTAGGACTATAAAGAATTACCCTTGCGGCGAGAACAATCAATTTGAAAAGAATTGGTGATCATCCAAAAATCCCCAACTCCTCTCTTCTTCTCCACTTCTCTTGGTTCCAGCAGCTCAATCGGCGGCGGTGGCTTGTTGGAGGGAGGAGAGGGTGGTAGCGTTTGGGCAGAGGGCGCTGACCGGTGGTGGAGAGGAAGAAGAGGGGTGGCCAGGAGAGGAGCGGGATCGATCTGGAGAAGAGAGATACATATATCCCTCCTTCAGTCTAACGGCCCAGATTTAATCGCCCGCTATGACCCCATCTAAAATCCGATTTCAACAAATAAATATAAAAATGGAACCTACTCGATGAGCACTACGCAACCACGGAACCCGATCGTCCATCGGAGAAACGATTAAAAAGTTGTATTTTAGTACACTTTTTAATTTAGTTCAAATGGAACCTACTCAACGAAACTAAATAAAAAGGTACTAAAATATAACTTTTTAACCGTTTCTCTGATGGATGATCAAGTTCCGTGGTTGCGTAGTGCTCGTCGAGTAGGTTACATTTTTATGTTTATTTGTTCAAATTGGATTTCAAATGAGGTCGTAGTGGGCGATTAAATCTTGGCTGTTAGATT
>KE372704.1:88373-135791 GCA_000418225.1 Zizania latifolia | reverse complement strand
CTTTCCCTTCAACTCTAAATTTTTTACAGTAGCTCGGTTCTTGCTTCTGAATGTTTTGTTTCATAATTTTGCAGGGCAATACGAATGGACATGAAGAAGCAGCAGGAAGCACTTAGGGAAATTGCCCATTTGGCTCCAGGGAATTTTGCAGCAAAACTTTACTGGCTAACATCCTGCGTTTGCCTCCATTGTGGTATTTCCCACTCCTGGGTCAGTGTGATATAGGTCCCGATTGTTGCATCCGTTTACCCTCAGCGGCAAATGCTAGTTAGAAAAATGCACTTGTAGAAGTTAGTAGGTGATTCATCTGTAAATCTAAGTCCATTGTAATATCAGTTCCATTGCTTTACATTTCCACGGCTAGTAGGGGAATGTACTTGTTTACAACTTTGCAACTGATTTTCCTGAGATGTTTTTTCACATGGAAATGGAATGCAACGCCTGTGATGTTTCGTATTGGTTGTTTTGTATTCTATAAGCAGCAGTCTCTTTGCATCCTTTCATGTCAGGGTTGATGGCAAATTGTCAACAAGCGTGAGTATGGAGCACAACTGCAAATTCTGCATTACAAGATACCAGAAATATTAGTCATCGAATTGCCCAACAATTCTCCCAAAAAATTGTTTGTCGTACTTCCTGATGCAAAGGTTAATGCTGATTTCTTCATGTCATACCAACCAGCAACAGCAGTTGTCCGTAAGTTCAGAGTTCAGACCAGCAACACACAATTCCAACATATAGATCTATTATACAGCAGTACAGCCTATGCTAGAATCATCCAATGCCGGAGTTGCTTATCTCAGGACATTACGTCCCTGGAACGCTTTGGTTCATTCATAAGTTAGATAATTCAGCTTAATCTTAACAGTACAATTAAGCTGTTGTCTAAAAAACTTTTAAGAAATTAGCTCTCCTGTTGTAAACGGCTGAGCTTATTGCCCATCAGATATGTATGGCACATTGCTTTTCTGATATCTATGAGCCACGACCAGGGGTGGATCCAATTACTAAACCTCATGTGGAATGTATATTTGAGCAATTTTCAATTACTAAAACAATGTTCTTTCACATCTCCATTCATTTCATATGCAAGTAACACATCAGCATCAGGATCTGTTGCCTGCTTAGGGTTTAGGAACTGGTGGATTTGAGATAAGCTAGGTCCGGCGCCTGGCAACTGGTGGATTTGAGGCAGAGGCGGCGGCTGGCTGGCGGACGGCCGAGTAGGCAAGCCCTGAGGGACCAAGGGCACCACCACGCCGCTGTAGCAGAGGATGGGAAAAGAGGATGGAGAGTGGGAGTTCTCAACTAAGTTCAAGAAATTTTCAGCTTCAGCAAATCCTCAACAGCATTCAGATTCAGCCTAATAATCCAGATAACTAGTCTTACATTTGGGGTTTAAATAGGTATTCGTCCAAAAAGTTCTATGGTTTACCCTATAGTCATACAAATTCACCCCATATCTTCAAGTGGAACTGGAAATCAAGGTGTTACAACAAGTCACAGTCTTCATGTGGCTTTTAGGCTTTAGCTTTTTACTAATGAACAGATTCACTACAAGAAATGTTTTGGAAAGAAAGAAATTCATAATAGACAACAACAACTTCCGCTATGTCCTTTGTGACTTAAATCATGAAGAAATAGCCTATCATCTATTTTTCAATTATTCCCTCAGTACCAGATGTTGTGAATCCATTGGTATTTCATATTTTTCATGGAATTTGGCAACACCTCTTTTTATGGAAATCCTTATAACAGGGGCATGGATTAATTAGAAACATAGAAATTGCCTCATTTTTAGAACCAAAGACCAAGTCTTTAGAATTGGAAAAGGGCTTTCAAAGAAGAACTATCTATTCAATCTGTTAGATTTTTAGAGGATCAGAGATCTCTTCTGTTTGGTTGACTCTCTCATTCTAATTTTGCTTTCTCTTCTTCCTTCCCTCCCTCTCCACTCTTCTTTTCTTCCTATTTGTTTTCTTGTAACCTTTGGGTCCTCTTCAATATACAAACCTCAGTAGGAGCCTCTCTCCTACTGGTTTACTTCGAAAAAGATAATAAATTTGTGTTTATATACTGCTCGTCTTGTTGAGCCTAGTGGATTATTGGGCTTATAGCCTACCAACTAGGGCTAAAAACGATTCAAATCAAGCCTGGCTCTCGATTCGGTGTGGCTTGGTAGAGTCTGGCTCAGTCCAGTTTGGCTCAATTCATAAAACGAGCTAAAACTTAGGCTCAGCTTAGCTCGTTTGGTGGCTCGAACTGGCTTGCAAGCCTTGTCATTTTTAGCGTATGTTGTTTGTAGAATGCAAATCAAAGCATTTAAATTTAAACATGATGTATTGATGTGTAATATATTTAATAATAAAATATGGGTGATTAATAAGAATCATGGTATACACTAAATATTAGGTATCACACTTAAATAAAATATCTTATGAATTAAAACTATGAAACATAGGTCATGCTTATGAGCCAATGAGCTGCTCGTGAGCTGACTTGAGTTTGGCTCGGTTTAGTGATAGACTTAAGGTTGGCTTATTCTAGCTATGAGACAAGTCACTTTGAATCAAATTGGAGCTAGCTCACGAGCTCAAGCTAATTTTATAACCATACTATCAGTTAGGTTTTACTATTATTTTAGATTTCTACATGTGTATGTGAGGAAAGGACTCACTTTAATTTCGGAGCAGATAAATCTCCGCCGCCCTGCCCTTCCGTGCCCTGAGCCCCTGAGGGAATCAGGGAAAGTGTCACCCTGTCTCTGACTTGTTTGGACAAGACGAAAGTACCTCACCTTGGATTTTCTTATTGGGATGACAAAAAAATAAGTTCAATATAATTACTTTTGGGGCTGACGAATAAAATGAGTTTTGGTCAACAAGACATAAACAACCAAAGTAAGGATTGCTCTGGTTGAGTCCTCAAATTGGCTCAAATTGCGTTTGTGCACCTCATTTATCGTTACGTAAGAACAACAGTATCCTATGGGATTACTCACGGAGGAGATTTGTGTAGATATATGGGGAAGGTTGTGGTCGTGATTTGATGGTTGTCTCACAACAATAAGAGACAGGGATTTTTAGACAGGTTCGGATCACACAAAAAATAATAACCCTAATCATGTATGTGCTTATGTGGGTGTATTTTAAAGACATATGCAAATAACCTTGCTTGTCTGCCTCGCCTGTAAGGCATATCCCCTATCCCTTTATATACTGCAGGGATCGGAGGTTACCGTTTAGGCCTTAACAGCCCCATTAATCCTCTTTACAACGGTTTAAGTCACCGGGGATCGTGGGCTAATAAATACAACATTATTCACTATATTAATTTAACTATTACGCCCTAGGGTTTATTGTTATTGATGAAGTGGACCGACTGTTGAACAGTCCCGAGTCTCAGCAGTTGGAGCGTCCTCCCGAGTCCTAGCGGTCGGGAATCCTCTCTTTGACCGACTGCTTTCTAGACACGCGTTGGTCCGATCCCTTCTAGATCATGTTTAATGCTCTGTCTTCTCGACCCTATCTTTCGTCTGATCGTCATGAATACACTCGGAAAGTACTCTGGGATCATATCTCCGACACCATTATTTCTTGTTTCTGCTTAAAATAAAATGGACACGTCTAACTTCTCTGTAACAAAGAATGATTTTATGATAAGCTTTTTTACATTTGCTCTAAAAATAAAACTTGAAAAAAGAATGATGAAAAAACCTAATATAATACTTAAAATTATATCTTAAAATCTAAATTTTAATTTAACTTCTTAGAGCATCTCTAAGAGATGTCTTAAATTTTATTCTCTAAAACTTGATTTAGGAACTATCCAATCTCTACTATTTCCTAAAAATTAACTTGATTCCCTAAAAATTAACTTGATGCGCAACGGTTTTCTATATTTTGCGATCCCTATTTTTAAATCACTCTTTCTCCGTCGTGCCAGCATGGAGAGCGCGCACGGAATAAATTATCTTCTCCACATCTCGTCGCGCTGTCTGCATGCATAGCCCAGCTTTCTCCTGCTGCTCAGGCACATCGGAGCCCATTTCTTCTGCATCGCTGGCGCCCCCATGCAGCCTATTTCTTCAGCGCAGCAGCCTCTGCAGCCAATGTTGTTTGGCTGGCGCCGGCATGCAGCCCATTTCTTCAGCCGTTCAGCGTAGCAGCCTCTGCAGCCAACAGTGCTTCTTTCACTCTCTGCAGAGCAGAAAACAATGCTTCTTGCCCATTGAATTTTAGCAGCTGAACAAGGATACAAGAAAAGCTTCAGTAAAAAGGGCAAACCCAGACAACTGCTGCTGTAAAAGGAAGTGATGGCTCAATCATTCCACTTTGGAAATTTGCAATCAAAATCGCTGTTTCGTACAGAGTAAATTTGTACCAGATTTCTTGATCCAACCGTGAATTGTATAACATTCGAATCTAAAATCTAGCTTTTTTCTCACAAGCCTTCAATTGTGCCGGCCAAGTCCATCCATCAGTAAAGCCATACGAAAAACGGTGCACCAAGATTGATCAATCCCAGGTCTGACTGATTATCACAAGCAATGAAAGGGGACATGTGGAGGTGTGCCTTGCCGAGGCGGTGGAGGAGCCGCTCGGCAGCGAGCGAGATGGCGACGCACACGCTGGCCATCACCCAGGTGGGCGTAAGCGCCAGCGACTGCTCCAACGGGCGCCCTACCTGCACCATGAGGCTGCCGTTAAAAGGGGCGGAGCGAGGGAGAGGGAGTGACTGGAGCGGGAGCGACCCCCTCCACGAGCGGCTTCTGCGGCGGGGCGCGCTCCGGAGGGCGTGGGCGCGGGCGGCACGCTGCGGAGAGCGAGTGCGGGCGGCGTTAAGAAAAGGCGCGTGCGAGGAGAAACGGCGCCAGCGGAAACGAGGAAACAAAAGTAAATTCTAAATTTAAGATATAAGATATATAGGATGAGATTTAAGAAATGGTTTAAGATAGAGATTTATTTAAGGGTACTGTTGGAGTCTAATATTTCTTCAAAATCCTAAATTTTAAATTTAGAAACCTAGATAAGAGCTCTCTTTATTCTTAAAGATGCTCTTAGTATGTGCTTCATAGGTGTACTCTTAAATTGTACTTAAAAAAGTCAAACTTTTTTTAACTTTGATCAATTTTATAAAAAGATATAACAATTACAATATCAAATTAGTTTCGTTAAATCAATCATTAAGTATATTTATTTGATTTTTATAAAAAGATATAACAATTACAATATCAAATTAGTTTCGTTAAATCAATCATTAAGTATATTTATTTGATATTGTCAAAGATAATATATTTTTATTTAAACTTAATTATAGTTAAATAAGTTTGACTTTAAAAATAATCAAATGACTTATATTTTAAAATGAAGATATATCTATTTACATCCAAATCTTGAAGTCTTGAACAATATGAACATAAGAAACCGCCATGGCAATGTTATGCAATACTAGTACGATGCATCATGCATGGTCTGAATCTGACACTGATCACAAGCAATGAGAGAGAGAGAGAGAGAGAGCTCCTCTGCTCCGAATCTCTCCTCCGATCACCTGACGAACTTCTGCGAGCCTTCGAAGAAATCGAGCATGAAGTCCTCGAGATTCTCGAGGCTGTACTTGATGTGCCTCGCCGAGTGGCCCCTGCCGGACTCCAGCAGCGACCTGGACCGGCTGACGAACGACCGGTACGCCGGGATCAGCCGCTCCGACACGGCGATGCGGAGCTCCTCCCGGAGCTGCGGGTCGGTCACCTTCCACGCCGTCTGGCTCCGGTACAGCTCCTCGAACGCCGCGTTGAAGCTCCTCGCCTTGTCCTTGAGCGCGGACCTGTGCGCCGCCGACGGGCTCGCCGGCGAGCTGTCGTCTCTTAGGCAGGCCAGCACGCTCATCCACGACGCCCGGAGGTAGCCGGTCTCGTACTGCCGGATCTGCCCGCGGTGGCGCCGGATCCAATCGTCGCCGAGGAGCTCCCGGAGCACTGGGTACTCCATCACCTTCTGCACGATGTAGTAGAGGTTGTTCATGAGGAAGATGTTCTTCAGCCCGGCGTCGTCGTAGAGGCAGGACTTCTCGTCGATCTTGTGCAGCAGGCGGGTGAGAAGGTCGCGCATGCAGCGGCCCGACGGCGTCGAGGAGGCGCCGTCGGTGGGAACTTCGTCGTCGGCGGTGAAGCTGTTGTCGGCGAGGACCATGTCGAGCGTGCTGCGGCACTCGGCGAGGAGGCCGCAGTAGTTGAGCACGTAGCGGGTCATGGGGTGGATCTCTCCTCCGTGCACGGGACGCCGCGACGACTCACCGTGGATGGCGCTCGCGAACTCTTCGATCGTGTGGCGGACGGTGTTGCCCAGCTGCGCGACGACGCCGGAGACCTCTCCTGAGAAGAAATCGCGGGCGTCTCCGGTGAAGAGTGCTTCGAGCTCTGCTTTGACGTCGGTGAGCGCCTCGTACATGCGGAGCATGCGGTAGAGCTTCTCGGTCGTGCGCGCGGACATGGCGACGGCGTTCGCGAAGCCGAGAAGCTGAAGGACGCATCCCCTGGCGACGTCGGCGAAGCACTCGTGGCCGAGCTCCTCGTCGGCAGCGAACACCTCGTCGCAGAGCCGCCTCTCCCCGGCGAGGAGAGTCTTGACCACGGCTCTGATGGCGTGGCTCCAACGCCGCATCTTCTGGTCAAGAACTCCCCACTCCATCCTGAGCACCTCCTCGATGGCGACGGCCTCGACGCCGAGGTGCGCCACGGACTCCGCCAGCGCGTCGCGGCGGACGGCGACGTAGACCTGGGCGAGCTCCGGGCCGTACCCGGCGCGCAGCATGCGGTCCGCGACGCCGCTGACGGAGGCGGTCGCGTGCGGCGAGAGGGCGTCGTGGCGTGGCGACCCGTCGGGAGTCGCGTCGTCGCGATCGTCTTCGGAGGAGAGCGAGAGGCGCCGCACGGAAGAGCAGAGCAACACGCGCACCTCCTCCTCGAGGCGCGGCATGGCGGACTGCACGGCCGCTGTGGCGCGGGAGGCGAGGCCACCCTGGAGCGCCGCTGCGGCGATGGCATCGTCCACCGCGTACAGGTACTCAACCATTTCGGAGGTCGACGACGAGTTGCACCGGCGGATGAGGTCCTCCGCAGCCGCAAACGCCTCCTCCTCCTCGGCGTCCGCCTCCGCCTCCGCCTCAACCCTCACCGGAGCTGACAAAGGGACGATGCGGGCATCATAGCTGGACAGCACACGCATCATGTCATCAGCGGCGTTCTTGGACACGGCGAGGCTCTTCCCCATGTGCTTCGCGGCCTCCATGATGCTACCGTGCCCGCTGTCTGCCGACGAGGACGCTCTCGCGCTATACATGGTAGACGCAGCAGTCGCCGGGACAAGAAGCAATATAAAAGGAGAGAGCTTGCTTGGTCGTCGTCGTCGTCGTCGCGGGCGCGCGCGCGTCCGGTGGTCGCTTTCAGAGACCGGGTGCGGCGTGCTCGTGGTGAGGTGGAAGAAGAGCGCGACGCGACCAACCAAACTCTCGTTCACTTGGCATCTCGGACAATTTCTACCGATCAAATTCTGAATTTCTGCAGCGCCAGAGCTTCTTCATGCTCCGGGATAATTTAGACACGTTTGACAGGATCTTCACCTTGGAGCAAAATGTTGCTATTTTCTCTCTAAAATCTCATATAAAAAATCGTCCTAAATCATGTTGATTCCTAAAAATTAATTAATCCATAACAATATCACTATAATCTCAATTTCTATATTTTAAAGTGGATTAGAAAGAGAGTTCCTGCTTTTGAGAGAAACGAAAGATAATTTAGAGGATTACTTAAGATATAAAATTATTTAAGAATACCGCTGTAGTATGATTTTTTTTTCAAAATACCTAAATTTTATTTTAGGGAGTTAGATAAGAGCACTGTTAGAGATACTCTTATACTAATTTATTTTAGTCTAAAATTTAAAACAAATTACTAAACTTAATATTCTTAATTTACCAACAACTTTAGATTCAAAAAATTTGAGAGCTAGATTTAATCAGTTCTATAAAATCTTGAATATGAAGAGGTAAGAAACAACTTGATTGAAAAAATGTGTTTTTTACGGAAAATGTCATTTTTTGTTGGAAAGTCATATTTTTCTTTTTTGGTTGGGAGTGTAGATGTAGACGTACAAGTTTGTAGGATGCACAAACTCAACTTCTACAATTCTCAAGTCAAGTGTTGGGCTTGTCTAGATCTTGACTATATCCATGATAGAGATCTGATGAAAATTCAGATTTCTACAGTGATCCCACACAATCCTCGATTGATCCTGTCAAAGAATTACTTTTTATCCAATCAGAATGACAATTTTGCAGGAAGGAAAATATGATCAAATTTCCAACAAAACCATATGCTAGAATTCTTGTTTCTGTAACATTTCTGTCGCCGACAAGGCGACAATTCCAGTTCTCTGTACTCCCAACTCCTAAAGTGTGTGAGTTCAACAAAACTTGACAATAATTTTATCATGCATGTGGTAATCTAAGAATCATGAGCAAAGCAAATTCCTCCAATCCATTTTCTACAGGTCTAACTAATTGTCGATCTGAACTTCTGAACCATGAATTCCATATCAGAAGGTTACCTAGAACTGCAAAAGGTACATAAAAATTCTTAGGAGACGACTAGGCATCAGACGTATGATCTGAGCCCAAAAATCGGATAGTCAAAATGTTTCAGGTTTAATGTAACATTTGAAATAGATGGATGAAACATTACTTAAATTAGTAGATAATTATATGTTTCATTGAGTATTCAACGCAATATTTATAATTACATAATAGAAATATCAATTAAAATAATTTATAATATTATGTCGGTGTATTAGATCTGAGATATTAACAATCCAAATGAATACACCAACGAAAATATTGGACGTTTAAACCTACAAGGTAACTAATCAGTTTTAAATGTTTAAACCATAAAGAAATTCTTGAATTAAGATAAAAATGTCAAAACCATCAAATGGTCGCAATTGCAGTTACTTCTCTGGGCCCACAGGCCGAGACGTCGGGCCCACCAGGTGCCAAATGGCTTAGAAAAAGGAGAAATATCCGTGTCTGCTGTAGAGTAGACGGAGTCCAAAGTCCAAACGTGGAAAGGTAAGACTTCAGACTAACAAACAGTGTCAGGAGTGACGCCCCATCCCATAATCCAGACTACAGATTGAGAGTACGTGCTTGTTTCAGCCGTAAATATTTTTAGAATCTAAAACTAAAATAAATGGTTAAGATTCTAGATCTAAATTATAAAAAGATATTGAATCTAAAAATGAGCTAGAATCCAGAAGTTTAGAAATATCAACTTCTCTAGATTCTTACTAGTTAGATAATCAGATCGGCTAGCTACTCAGACCAACTAACTATACTTAGATTAGCTAGCTATAAAAAATCTCTAGCTGAAACAAATATGCCACGAATCAAGGTTATAATAACTCTGGCTTAATCCCAACAGAGTTACTATAGTGCCTACTTGATTGATGTGCACAGACATATCCTTCTAAACAATCACAGGAATACTATCAGGCATCAGCTACAGTTAACCAAGACATCCTTCTGAACATTTTGCTTCATCTTCAGTAACCTGACCGACACACTAGTCACTATCCTTTCTTTAATGTCTCTTCATCGTCAAGTTTGGATTTGCATAAATGTATCCGATTCCGACAATCGATTGAAAAAGATCAAAGACGTCCCACGATTATCGTAGTTTAGCGCATTGATTCGTTTCTGATGTAGACTACGCCTCTTGTCTGAAAATCCTCTACGAATGCATCTTAATCGTTCCATTCCAAAGTTTGTATAGGCTGAAGAGAGTCATCACAATTCACACACGAGGAAAAAATAAACTGTCGCACACCTCATCATTTTTCTCTCCTTGTGAAAAGTTCAGAGTTCAGACATCGATGTATCCAAGAATACACTTGTATGGTGCATTCTAAAGTTAAGATCTTTAATTTTTAAACGGTTCAGATTATTTTTTATTATTAATCTAATAAGAGGTAGTAGAATGTATAAAAGACAAAATCATCCATTTTTTTATGTAAGGATTAAATTTATAATTTTTTATGTATAAAACCCTAGCAATGCAATCTTTATGGTACGCCGCCTCTAGCACAGTTCTAAAGGTAGAGATGGATTAGTATTATATAAAAAATTACTAATGACAGTTATACCTAGATTATAATCAATTAAAAGTATCAAACTACACTTTAAAATCGATAGCTTGATTAATTTATTAGAAGTATAATATTAACAGTAGAATACATCGTAACGGTGCTCATCGCAGAATGGTAGCACATGATTCATGAGACAAGAGTAATTTCATACCTATCTATAGTTCCCATTTGAATGGAGTAGTTGAGGAACACGCGAAAGTATGTCCTCCTTGATGTCAAGAGTTTGACAAGAAAACTGCTTCTGAATTCGTCAGTTAAGCTTCACACTTTCTACTTCGCTCCACCAAAAAGTTAGGAGGAGTTCAGACTGTTCGTAATGCTGTCTACATCCGATGATTATTACAGCGGTACGAATCTGAATTCTGAGCCGCATCTTTTGAGAAAAAAATCCAAATCAACCAACCAAACACATAAACACATGATGTTTCTATCAAAGAGATTACTGTATCACGGAAATTTTGAGGCTCAGAGATTTAACGCATGATGTTTCTATCAAAAAGATTACTGTATCATGGAAAATCTGAGGCTCAGAGATTTCATTCGAGTGGCACGCTGAAGTTCAAGTCTTGACCTTTTGCGTCTTGCCGAACTGTTAATCTTCAGTTTTTTTTCTGTAATGGTTTCAGCCAACTGCAACACCAAATTGTTAGCCTTAACCTCTGGCAACAGATCTCACAATCTCACAACCCATGGTTTCAAGTGATGTTGTTCTTATCTTAATAGTCCTTTCAAGTGGTTAGATATTTGGAACATAAATATCACAATCAAATTACTTTTTTCTGTCACCAACCTTATACTACTATATTCATACTTGTTAGAAAATACATAGGGCCGATATGCTTACATCACTGTTCTATGTTCGATCGTTTAGATGTTGAGTTGTTTTACAGTAAGTACACCTCTTATCTCTTACATTAGGAGGTAAGAGTTGTAATAAATATGACCTATTAATTTTTGTAGAAACAATAAATAAATAATATATTAATCAGTTATTGCATGTTATATGTTTCATGTAACTTTTTTTTGATGGCTGATCTCTTTCCTTAAATCTAGGAGCAAAATTCTGCTATCAGAATTTTTCAAAACAAAGAATAACAAACATTAATAATTGACTTTATAAAAATATAACAATCATGGGTGCCCTATTTCATCTTGTTTAATTGTGGCTGATATCACATTTATCTGTAACTTAAATTTTATCACATATATTACATAAATATATTGTTGATTCATAAAAATATACAGACATGAACATTTTTTACTGTAGAGAGTGAAATATCAAACCCTGTTCGGAATACAGTTTTTTTTATTATTTTTGTACTTTCCAGGTAATTTAAAATTGATATGGAAATTGAGCTGTTTTTTGTCAAATCTCTACCTTGAAATGGGCCAAATTAGATAAAAGTCCGGCCTTGTCCATAAGTGGACAGCCCACTGGCCACTACGAACCAACTCTAGGGTTTCCTCCCTCCTCTTAGCCCGCCGCCACCGAGCCAGTGCTTCTTCTGTGAGGAGAGTTCGTGCGAAGGCTAACCCTTCCTTCCCCCTCCGCCGCCGCCGCCATGGTGAGCCTGAGCTATCTCCTCCCCGGTACGTCCATAGCGTCGTGGTTTTCTTTTCTCCGTCGTTCTGACGTCTCGCTGTCGCATGTGTCGCAGGGGAAGTACTCGAGGGAGCCGTCCAACCCGACCAAGTGTAAGATCTCGCTGCTTTCTGTTCCTGCAATGGTTCGGTATCCATTTCCGTTGTCTGTGTAGTGGTTTTGATGGGATGCTTGGTGTTGTGTGCGCAGCGGCCAAGGCCATGGGAAGGGATCTCAGGGTCCACTTCAAGGTGCGTTTTTAAAACTACTTCGTGGGATCTCTCGTTGTGCATGGGTTGATTGGTTGTAGATTAGTGATTTTTTACGCAAATGTTGTTGAATTGGGGTAAAGCAACGTGTAGATAGCATTGTAGAATGTCTGGAGTCTGATAACCTAAAGAGTAAAGGTTCTGTTCTGTTCTTAATATGAATAGTTCCCACGTTTCTTTATAGGCAATGTGCCATCTTCTTTAGTGATGATTTTGCCCTGAGAGAGACCCAAGTGTATCTCCATTTCGTCTCACTGCAAAGTTAGATTCTTACCAATTCTGTGTAAGGTAATGTGAACTTATAGTATTTTGTCGAAGCTGATGCTAGTCAAATTCTGTTGCACACTGCTCAAGCTGGAGGAATTTACATTTGCTAACCTAATTGTTAGATATAGTTTGAAGTTGCACATTATACCATAGAATTAACTTTTTGGCACATTTTCTTTCTCTGATCTGGACTTGCATCATTTCTTATGCTGTTTTGTTACTCATTTCTGTCATATGTTTTCTTTATAGATCTTCACTATACTATGAAATAACCTATCAGCATTGCTGAGCATTGCAAACTGAGTTCATTGAGTAGTTTATTGTAGAACTATGATGCCCTTGCAATCGTTTGTTGTTTGGTTGTCCGTTGTTCTATGTTAGTAATGTGTACATGCATTTTCTTGTTAGTTTGTATATCCTGCTTTTCTTGTTTCTCTGTCTGAAGCCCTAATAATGGCTGCAGAACACAAGGGAGACAGCATTTGCACTTCGCAAGCTGCCTTTGATCAAGGCTAAGCGGTATCTCGAGGATGTTATTGCTCACAAGCAGGCAATTCCCTTCAGAAGGTACTGTAGAGGTGTGGGCCGTACTGCACAAGCAAAGTCTCGCCAATCAAATGGGCAGGGCAGGTGGCCTGCCAAATCAGCCAGTTTCATTTTGGATTTGCTGAAGAATGCAGAGAGCAACGCTGATGTATGAAGCTGCTGCTAGTTTTCCTCCTTTTTGTTTTTAATATGGATGACACACTCAACATTTGTTTTTTTAACTTATGATATGCTCTTTATAGGTTAAAGGCTTGGATGTCGACAACCTCTATGTTTCACACATCCAGGTGAACCAAGCCCAGAAGCAGAGGCGCCGGACATACCGTGCTCACGGACGCATTAATCGTAAGTTCTCCAGGATGGATTTTGATTTGTGTTTCAGTTGGGTATTTTGCTAATGTTGCTTTTGTGGCAGCTTACATGTCGTCACCCTGCCACATTGAGCTGATCTTGTCAGAGAAGGAAGAACCTGTGAAGAAAGAGGTATACCTTATGTTTTTGTTTCAGCTATATTCATGATCAGAGTTTGGGGGAGGCAATGTGCTTTGGCCAGACTTTTCAAGCTGATCATTCCTAGGATATATCTTCTGTACTATTCTCACATTTTGTGAAATAAGCACAATCATGATGCATCATTGTTTGAGGTCCTTTATGTTAGAGTTAAATTTAACATAAACGCCCCCCTTTTCTCGTTTTGATTCAGCTGCTGTTAAACTGTTAATCCTAATCCATGCATCATTGTTTCCTTTGTAGCCTGACAGCACCATCGCACCAAGGAGGCCATAAGCCTATTTGTCCAAGAAACCCAGCTGTATTTCTATCCTAGTACTTTTTATGACAATGTGCCATCGATGTTTCTGGTACCAATATTGAGTCGGAATTTGTTAAAGTTGATGCTACCCTTGCGTTTGCGTGTTGTTAAATTACTCATGGTACTATATGCTAAAACAGTTATCGGATATGGAAGAGTTGCTCACTAGATTTTCCTGCTAATTTTTTTCCTTTCCTCAAAGCCTTATCAACGGCAATTGATTGCTTATAACGTTTCTCGCCGAATCAAATGGTGGATCTTGATCCTTTCGAATAAACGTTCATTCATTTCTGTGAAGAATGGTTGATTGGCATTGGTCAGATTACATGCAGCTACCCAGGCAAGGTGGAATGTTTTACTGTCAGTGGATGCTTGGAACACTGAATCTGCTTTAAATTCGCTTTGGAACCAATGGACATTGGACAGAGTTAAAAGCTGCCAATCAATTGTGCAATTCTGATGAACTATCAAGTGAATGAACCATCAACCATCTGCAATTCTGCACCAAGTCAAACCTTATTGCAATGCGTCCATGTTGACATCTATATATACTGCGAACATGACATAACCAATTCAACCATTCAGTAGTGAAATGTACTATGTTCGTAAAAGGTGAATTGTATTGTGGTTCCATATAAAAGATCATTTTTTTACAATGCTCGTGACACCAATTAATCCAACTCCGATAACAATCACAACCATTACTCCCAAAAAGATGCAAGAAAATGTACAGGAAAATCATCGATATCACCAGCCACTAATGAGTCAATGATCAGTGATAACAGCATGCAGCTAGCTAGCTGCTTCCAGTCTAGTGAGCTTTCAGCGGATGCCCTTGCCGGGCTTGGTCCAGCGGAAGCCTCCCCGGCGCCTGGCCTCCGGCGGCGCCGCCGTGTAGCACGTTGGTGAGGTCGTGCACCTTGTTGGCGAGGCCGGTGCAGCAGTTGGCGTGCAGCGTGCACACCCTGCCCATGTCGCGGCTCAGCTGGCAGAAGCCGCCGCAGTGCGCCGTGTCCAGGAACTGCATCCGCACGCCCACCGCCCGGCTCAGCTCCGCCTGCGTACGCTCCAGGATGAACTGCTCGTTGCTCCCCGGCGGGAACCACCGCCGCGCCTCCCTCCACCGCCGGTAGAACTCCACCGTCCGGTTCGCCGCCCGCACGTACAGGAACCCGCCGTTGGGCCGGTTGCGCAGGCTCTCCGGGTCGCCGTTGTAGTAGTCGTTCGCGATCGCGATGTCCGACGTGATCGCGATGTGCCGCAGCGGGTTCCGGAACCACATGATGTCAATATCCTGACACGAAAGCATATATGCAGCATTGAGTTGCATGTCCCAACCAGGTGTTCGTCCGAAAGTTTATCCAGCTGATCCATACCGTGAAGAGGAAGTTGAAGCCGAGCTGGAGGATGGTTTGCTGGAACAGGTTGCGTCCCCACATCATGTCGAGGTAGTCCTTGGTCATGAAGTGCTTCTCGTCGCTGTAGTCGATGGCGCCCTCCGGCCGGCGGAGGAGGTAGCAGTGGCGGTGCACGGACAGGCACCTTTCGAGAGCGCCGGGGTCCATGGCCACGATGAGGACGTGCTTCAGCAGCGGCTCGGTGTCCTCGCCGAGCCGGAAGCTCTCGAGGAAGAGGTCCATCAGGGAGCCCGGCGCGGCGTACGCTCGGTTGATGGACGTCATGATGACCGTCTTGTCGTCCATCGACGCGTTCCTCAGCACCTCTGTCAGTTCTGCCATTGCTTTCATCTGCATTTTTGACTAAAGATTAGATTTTGCAAACGCACGAGTTCATTATTTTGATCAAAGATTAAAACAGAGAGTTAAGTTGCAATTGGAGCAGGAAATCAAGCAGATCGATTTGACAGCTAGCCGACTAGCCCGAATCAATACGGCTGAGTTGTAAATGTTGTAATAACCACACAAGCCTGCTTGGACACCAGGTTAGCATATTCTTTGCCTCTCCAGTTGTCAGTTTCACCTTTAAGCTTTTGGGCTCTGAATGTGGCAAATATACATGAAGCTTATCTTAGAAAAACAGCATTGATCGACTTTAGAAATTCAATCTAGGCTCGATTTCTGCGACGAAGATATCTGCAGCGTACTTGCACTTTATTGGGCATGGATTTGGTTGTCGTTGTCGCTTAGACTCTTATCAGTTCACTGAATGAAGATATAGCTAGAGGAATCTAGGATAGAAAGGGAGTCCAGTCCACTACTCTAACAATATCCATCTACTGTTCCAGAGTTTCAACTATTTCCAGTGGATTGAAACAGCTAAATTGCATGATCGTTATCTACATCTTGTAAAACAACAATACGAAAAAGAAAAAGAAATGATAGTTACTAGCTCAACACCAAACTGCATTTGAAATGTTCAGAATTTTAACAAGCCAAAAAAATTATGTAGCTACGTATCAGGAGGAGTAGCATGACCAGGAGCATCAGCACATCACTAACCTCGTCGCTGAGAGCCGGCTGAGCACCATTGTTCCACGAGGCCAGGGCAGAGAGCCTCCAGTTCACATCCAGGATAGCAAGGAGGAAGACGAATGCTGCCGTCGACGTCGAGCCCAGGAGGAAGGAGATGACCGGGAGGAGCTTGCTCGTGTCACCACCTTTCACCTTGCAAGCCATGTTGGTGCTGCTCCTTGGAGAGAACGAGAAACAGGATGGATCATCAGAGAAGAGTGGCATGATTTATATGACAACCTGAAGCTTTTCCTGCTAGTAGTAGCAGCCGATAGTTTTCGGCAAAATGCAACTGGGGGCACTGGCTCATTCTTTACGTGACCTCGAAAACCACAGTTTGGGCCATATTTATGAGAGATTTTAGCCTTAATGTTGCTTATTAGGGGCTCTGAATTGGAATCCATTGTGGAATAATTATTCTAACATCTCGATATTATGCATGTTCGATCAAGACATGAGAACCTGTGATCTTGAAGGAAATGATAGTGGGAGTGGTGGAACAGGAAAGAATATGTTGTCCAAACATCGAAGCAAACGAGTTTTTGCAATGCCAATGGGTGAATCAAATTTGACATTGAAAGTCAGAAGGAGTCGTTTGATTTGTATTTGGTTGTATTTGAAACTTTCTCATTAACACAACGATAAAATCCGTTTGGTTTATTTTTTCAACCAATTTCTTGGTTAGAAAGCTAAAAACTGAACCAAATAAATATTAGATGAAATCAGCTTTTCTAACCATAACAGTTTTTTAACAATACAAAGTAAAAGTTGTCTATCCCCTAGATTCCATAACTTTATAGTTTACGTGATTTGACTTTTTCATTAGCCTACATAAGCTTATTATATTCATTATTAACTGGGGATATGAAATCGTTGTTTTATGTTTATAAGCTTTATGGAATAGCTCTGCCACAGAGTTATAGGTTATTTAATCAAATAACTTTGTAACTTTTTCACAACAGTTTTTTTGTGTTTCATAGTAACTTTTTTACAACTAACAACTATGACAGCGTTTTCAGACTCTCAACCAAACATGCCCCAACTTTTGCGTACTCACAAAAAAAGAGTTGTTTGTATATTCTACGAAAGAATTGCAAGAATTTGAAGGGACATACCCTTGGACAGTCAGGCTCAAGGCAACTTTTTTTATTTTAGAAAGGATCAAGGCAACAATTGAAGAGAATAGAAACATATTGTCTTGGGCTTCTCAGAGGAAGTAACACCATGGGGGTTTCAGATAGAGATCCTGTTTGGAATCCTCAAAAGATAGACGGAACGCCAGATTCCTACACGGGATTCTCAAATCTGATCTAAAAGTCTAAAACCCAAAGCCTCAGTGGAGCGAATTCATGCATTTCATTGTTCGAAACTGTATCGGTACGACTGAAATGCAGGTTTTTTTCACATGAAACAGTTCGTTCACTACTGATGTAAATTCAGAAATGTCCCAAACTGTCACTTTCTACTACTCGCCACGAGAAATTGTAAGAAACGCCGTCTCCCGGAGTTAATCAATAATAATTGTAATAATCATCTACCCTACTCTATAATTGACGAAGTTGAGTTTCCATTATAGACACTCATCTAAAAGATCCTAGCCTTTCATTCGTTTTAGTTAAATCTCATCCCTTCCTCAACTCTAATCCTCTAATTTCTCTCGTCTAATCTTCTCCCCTAATCTTCGCGTCAGGTGCGCTCTTCTGTTCCCCGCCCGCACTCCCGCATTACCCGCCTCCTCCCAACCCTGCGCTGCCGCCTCTCACCACCGCCCTCCTATCGGTCACATCCGCCCTAGCCCCCACCCTGTCGTCGGCCAACCCTAAGTACTACAACACGAAGGTGGACGCGGGCGACGAGGAGGTGGACGGGGAACAAATGCTGCAGTTGTTTAGGCGGGAGGTGGCGCGCGCTGGCGTCATGGAGGAGAGCAGGCAGGCCGCGCCCAGTCATGCCGTCGCTAAAGCCGCCGCTAGAAACATGGGCCGCGTCCCCATCCGCCTCCTCGCGGTCTCCGTCTCCAATTGCCCCCACTTCACCCACCGCGACATCCTCCTCGACACCGCCCGCAACTACTACCCCGTCGTCGCCGCGCGGGGAACTGAACCCTAGCCCCCGATCTCGTCGCTGATGGGAGCCGGCCGTGCCTGCAGGAGCGGCCCCTCCTCCTCATTCCCCCGTCGCCGTCGCAAGGTGGCCCTTCCTGCTAATAGCCGTGTCGCGCCCCTCCTCCTCAGCAGCCCCTGGCCATTCACGTCATCGCCATGGCCATCGTAGTGAATGTTAATGGGATTGGGATTGATGGGTTTTGCCTGATGCATGCAGGGTTCGGGGAGGTGCAGAGGAAGGCGCAGCGGAGCTACTAGGAGGAGCACTCCAAGGATGGGACCTCGCCGTTGTTAAATGTCGCATGGAGAGATATGATTAAGAAAAAGGTTTGTTGGATACTTCTTTTAGTAACTTTGGCTCCTGATCCTAATTTTATTTGGTCAAGAATTCTAGGTTTCAGTTTAATGGCCATTCACAGAAGTGAGCGGTTCTCTCCTGAACATTGGTTCTGTATTCTTGGATGTGGGCAAGCGAAGCAGTAACATCTTTGTATATGTAATTCCAGTAGATAGTCATCAGGCGGTATATATCCTTGCCATGCTGATATTTTATTCCAGTAGATGTTCCTAATAGAGTTTGGATAGAGTTGGGAAGGTAAAGTATGACAAACGAGTTCAAAGATAGTTCTTCATGAACCGCTTAGTCTTGTAATGGGTTTAGACAATAGTTAATACTTGCTTCCTTTCACCCATATACCCTCTTTCTCTTTATCAATCAACTAAGTATCTACACCAGTACTATCAATTTTGAAGTTTGTGGGTTAACCTGAAAAAAGTTCTTATGCCCATTTTTCTCTTTCTCTGATTGTCTTCTGCATATATAGTTTTAGTATATAGTTTTAGTGATTACTGATTAGAATATCGTTTTTGGTAAGTGAATCATAGATTGTCCATGCGAATGGCATTTCATGTTTGTATATTTGCATTTCCTGTTACGTGCATTTCAGAGTTCAAAGTTCAACCAAGGCGAGAATGGATCAATGTTATGTGTATAGTCTGGATGCAATTCTACTTGGAACCTGTAATGAGCTTGCCGGAGTTGCAACTTGCAATGCCTTAGAGGCCATTCTGAACTGACAACTAGGAAGATCATTCTGGATTTCTGTCGTGTTTGCGGCGCCTGTACAAATCAGTGTACCACCCACTAGTCTACAATGTTTTCTTCTGCGTTGCATCTTCGATTTTTTGCTGATCATCGGTATGAAATATGTGCAATAAAGTAGCAAATTCTCATCTTAAATATTTACTCACTGGGTTCATCAGTTCTTCAATCTACACGGCCACACAGGACATGTCCAAATGCTCAATCAATTCGCATTTAGTCTCTTTGATATGTTGGCGCGGTGATCTACAACCAGCATAACATCTGCTGCGAGAAAAGGACAAGATCAACGACTAGCTCTCAAAACTGGATAGGTTTAAAGACTAATAGTTTTCCATAGAGGTAAAATCTTATGTTGGAGAAACACCGGTATGTTACCAGAATATTTCTTTCTGGTGCAAAAATCTTTAAATATCATTATTCGCTTCAAGTTTAAGAGATTTATTGTCTTTAGATTTTAACCGTAGCGTTAGCACGGGCACACTACTATCATATAGAGATGGAAGTGGATTTGGAAGTAATCACAACAATATGTAGTGCAGTTCATTCTGATGCTATACTATGCTGACATGTAGGGATTAACTGTCTTGGATTTCCTGGTTGCTCATGGCACAGAGCGAGTTATTGATGACATAAGGGAGCATTCCTATCAGATTTCGGTATTGCTGTAAATCTTCTTTCTGTATCATATGCTTAATGTAATTCCATGTTAAGTTTGACACATTATCTTAATCACTTAATGCTCATTGACATATGTTTATATAATTGCAGTCACTAGCTGATTTCCAGTATATCGATTCTTGTGGGAGAGATCAAGGTAGCAATGTACGGCCGAAATCCCAGAGCCTTGTTAGTTTAGTTAATGACAAAGAAAGAATACAGGAAGTTAGGCAAAAAGCACTTGCTACCAGGGACAAGTGAGTGCACTCATGAGTTTACATTATTTCTAATACAGATGTCTGTTAGGTATGTAGTGTTTCATGCACATATATATTTCCCTCTGTTGTACCAACTGCTTTTTTGTGTTCATCTGAAGGTACCAGAGTGCATTTGCCACCAGCGGAACACACAGGCTCAGGTGGATATGGTGGTGGTTATGACAATGATCGCTATGAAGGAAGCTACGGCAGTAGGTATGATAACAGAAACGGCTACGGGGGAGAAAGAGAATATGGATATAGGGATGATGACAGATATGGTGGTTAGCAAATTTTTGCACTTCTGTGATGGATATTCCTATGGTTGCATTAATATGTATATACTTTCATTGTACATAGTGTATCGGTTTTCCTAGCATCTCTGGTTTTTTTGTACTAAACATATAGTGCCTGTGATGAAACAAAGTATGTGCATATAAACATAGTCAGTGAGATTATCCATCAGGAATGCATGGTAAGCTTATTCCATGTCATTTCTCTTTTTGTAATTCGATCTTGTCTCTAACTGATTAGTTTGACCATGTTGTAGGTTGACATCTGTGTGTTTGTTTTTGATATCATGTTCTGCAATGGACAAAGGTAACATTATGGCACACTTTGTAGGGAGTTCTTATATGATATTAGAATGGACTTTTTTCAATAAGAAAAGTACTTGAGCAACCACCTCTCTCTGATGGATCGATGTGATAGCTTTTATTGCTCAATTGCTTTATTCAAACAGAATAACTGATTGGTTATTAGTTGAATTTAGTTTGTCGCCACTCTTATCACAGATTTATTGTAGATATAAATGAGAAATCCTTATGCTTAAATGGTAAATGACTTAGCCTAATTCATATTGGTTACTGGTTATGTTCCATGGTTTGCCTATTGGAAATGTCTGCTATTAAGTTATAGAGCAATTGCATGTTACTTGCTGGGTGTACAAATGCTTTACACTGCATGCCATATGAATGATTTGTTGACTTCATTCAACATATCAGAAAATTTATAGTGTTTTTCTGCAGGTTACTGGATTGCCCACTTCGGCAAAGGAGAAAGTGTATGTTTCAGTACCATCGTAAAGTACCTAAAAAACTTGTATAAGCAGGACAAATTTTTTGAGTTAATGCCTCGGGAAATGTCATGAAACTCCGTGCATTTTCCTTGTAGGCATCCGTGACTTGTTCCAGGAGAAGCCGGGACATTTTGAGTTAGCTCAGAGGCTTACTGTAAGTTGCATCCTTAACTGAATTACTATTTTATGAATGTATTATGTATTTATGTTCTAAACATTCACTTCTGTCTTAATGATATCACCTTCTCCATTTTGTTGTAATGCTATATTTTCTTTTCATCTCATTTCTCTGTCAATTGAAATTGTATGACATGCTTAAGCTACACAGACGTTTCCGTGTGAATGACGGCAAAACAAATTTTCTAATTTAAAGAATCAGGTTATGCTTTTCAACTAATCAATCAATCAGATCACGACTATAAAAACATATTGTCCTTTTTCAAGTAACACAAACAAAACACAGAATTATCCAGTTCTAACATTACTTGCTCATAACTGAGTTGCTCTTAACACCACCACTACCATTAGGCAAAATTGGCTGGATGAGGCCGTCCACCTTGGTAACCCTAATCATTAGTGACTGATTAGTGGTAATTAGTCTTTTTTATTGTTAATTAGTGATTATCATGCCAAGATTAGTATTGATTAGGGATAATTATTATGGAATACAATAAGATAAAATAATCACTAATATATTCTATTATCAATTAATAATATAATGCCATCATCCACACCGCTCTTATCAGTCAAACCAAACATAAAATTGACTCATCTCATCCACCTAAAATGAATGGCCCCATCCCTAAATCCATGAATTGTTTTAATGGTCCACCTTGGTCCCTGAAATCTGTCTGTTTGACGAAACATGTCATTGGGATGACTCACTGTTCCATGTCAACGCACCAAAGTGCATTTTGGGGGGAAACTTGAAGCCTTCAAGGACCAATCGGACATTTGCCCATGTTTGCCATCTTTTACACTACTATGAATCAGAAACAAGTCCTGCTGCCTGAAATTTAGGACTTCAACTCTGCTTTGCAATAGTGTCTATAAACAAAATGACATAGGTTGATCTGATCATGCATGCTTGTACTGACATGAATCAATTTATACCATACAGGTAGAAGTAGCTCAAGCTTCTTTGGATAGTTCTGACACTTTGGGTTATGAGGTAAGCTTAACTTGAAATAATTTGTAGTAAGTACATTTTGTTGGTTTAGTAGTAAGTTCAAACAATAGCACTCTTATTCATTCCAAATCGTTGTGTTCAATTTTTGTTCCAGGTAAAACTGGTTTGGATAAACAAAATAATTCAATAAGCTTATTTAATTCACACATAACTATGAATTAAAGATTTTTGAAGTTAATTTTACTAACAAAAAAAATTGCTTTAAGTTCAATACATTTATTGTCTTTTGATTTTTACCGTAGCGTTAGCACGGACAAACTACTTTTCAGTAATTATGTTGTAATTATCCAACTGTGACTATGTTTATCACATCTGATGTGCTACGGATACCTTGCTAACTCAAGATTGAAGTAATTCTATTCTGACAAATTTTGGTTGAAACTATGATTATAACATTAATTATGCTACTGATACCTTGCTGAGGCAAGATTTTTTATTTAAACTCATTGAATGCTTATTTTTTTACTTTGAACTTTTTCCGATTATGTCCTGCGAGGAACTCTCGTGTGACAAGGCCTTCGTCATGAGATGGTCTGTTCATACTCTCTTCATGGTTCGAATTCATTATTCAACTGATGTGATATCCGTTGTTTACTAGAATTACTGTAGACATGTATTCAAGATGCTTTGGCATAGGGGTGTTCAATGTGTTCTACATTTTCATTTGTACCACTTTAATTTGTTTGTGCTGATTACTGTTAGTGTCTTCTTCCTCTAAGAGTTGCAGATCATGTGTGTGGATGTTGAAAGTTGTTTTCGAAACCCTTGCACCAACAACAAACACACTCAAGTTGTTCTTCTGCAGCTGCTTTGTTAGTTTGGGTTTTATGGTGTGCAACTGATTAGTTATCAAAACTGTTTTTTAACCTGGTGAAATTTGGTATCATGCTCCATGCAAACAATTTTTTAGTGGCAGATCTTGCACATGCTGAAAATTTAGCTGTACAAACCGTAAAATCTTGTTCATATGTATCGACCAAATGAGTGTAAAAGACCTGATAGCATTTTTCATTTGTGTATCTGAATACCTGTTGGTAGATTAGTTAACATGCTGCTGCAGCTTTTTCATATATTCTGTTCAGAAGCTGTTAGACACATTGGGTAAACACTTGCCTGTCATGCTAGAAATAGTAGGAAACAACAACTTCAAAGTTAATAATATTTAGTGCCATTGTTTGAATTGCGGAGGAGGGAGTTATTGTTGTAATGCACTGGAGGATTTCTTCCAAGTTGCAAATCAACATTGTATTGTGCTAAGTTTGGGGAAAAATCACCAGGAAAGAACTGTTGTTTGGGTGAGTTGCATTACAAGCATATAGTTTGCCTTATGGGTTTGTCAAATCGACATGTCTGCTCTGTTTATTTCAATATTTCCTCATTAGTGCATTGCCTCTTTGTATTTGATAAAGTACGAAAGATTTGGAGAACATGTGACGCCTATAGTAATAAGAGTATAGGCAACTAAAAACCTTTTTTCACTGTCCGATGTGATGGCTCAAATGCGTGCTTGCATATTCTGTTCTAATCTTGTTCATCTGATGAGCTAATTTTTCTTGATGCCTCAGTAAAACTGTAACTGATCCCTCCTGTTTTTGCTAGACTTAAATCTAATACAGCCAATTAATGCAGTTCTTTTTTCATTAGGTCTTTTGTTGTAGGATAATTCACAATCTGGGGCGCGCTGCAGAAATGCGACAAAGAAGTATCTGTGCAATGCTGATGCTGAAGTTCAAGAAGCCAGGAAGGATTTCTGAATTCGTATGCAGAGCAGGAATGGACGCAGCCTGAAAATTTTTTTGGTGTAAAACAAATGTAGGGCTTTCCTGTGTTATATGCACGCGCTTATCAGCCTTGTTAGTGATGGCGAATCGAATGTTGCTGTCATGACGTGCATGCTTGTAGTGTATATAAATTTATAAGACATTTATTTTCTTTTAATTTTTATCGTAGTGTTAGCATAGTCACACTACTAGTAATAATAATCAGCCAAACGCGCGAGAGCATCATCGATCTACCTCAATACTCCTATGGACTCGCGGCGATCTCTAATGGCGATAAGTAAAGATCAAACGAAGAGAGAGGGGCAACGCGATTACCGGGACGAGTTAACCGGCCGGCGAGGTGGAGAGACGAGACGAGACGCGTGCTCGCTCCGCCACGCCACGGACAACGGTGACGGGTGCGCGGCGGCGGGCGTGCGTGCGCTGCCGAGACCACGCGCTCCCGGGAGTTGGGTCGCGCCGCCGGCTTCCTTCTCCCCGCGCGGTTGGGCCTCTGGCGCGCGTGTTTACACTCTAAATTAGCAAATTTCGGCAACACATCAAACGAGCAGCTGCTCGTTTGAGTTGAAGATTTTTAATAGCTAGTTAGTTTCTAGTTGTCTGGTCTAATTTCTAGTTGTCTGGTCTGAGGTTGAGTAGCTGGTGATATTTTAGCTTATGAGCTTTTAAAGAAGTTGGTATTTTTATATCTTTTAGATTCTAGTGTATTTTTAGATTATGCAGCTACTAATTCTTACAATCTAACCTAGAATCTAAACTATTTCAGTTTTAGATTCTAGTAGTTGTAGAAGCTGAAACAAACAAGCCTTAAATATACAAAAATTTTGTATCAGATTTAACTACACGGAGATTTGGTACTTCCTCCCTTATTTTTAAATAAGTGTAATTCTATCTTTTTCCTAAGTCAAAATATTCAAAGTTTAATTAATTTTATAGTAAAAATGTATTAATATATATCATATCAAATAAGTAAACTATAAAAACATATTTCATAATGAGCATAAAAACATAAAGTTTAACCAAATTTCATAATGCTCGTTTGATATCAAAATTATTATTTTTATAAACTTTATCAAACTTCATATAGTTTTGGAACAGATAGAGTAAGATATTAAACCAAACATACCTCCTGCTCCAACTTACCCAAAAACATCAAAATTTGGTGTTAATTTTGGCATCAGCTCAAAAATGGCCTTTTTGCAGAAATGGCCTTGATGGGGCTACACGGCCACTCATGTTGAGATGGGCCGAATTGACAACACACCAATACGGATAGTACGCTGAAACCAACAGAAGCTGGGATTTGATTGCAAACAACATTGTCACAGAAGTGCACAAACAACATTTTGAATCTCTCAAATAAAAAACAGGCGAAGCGGGGTAGTTCATTATCAGATTATGATTGTTTCCTAATCTACAGATAACTTTCCGGTTCGTTAAACAATATATGTTACTTATTTAATTCTATCCCAAACGAGACCTTGCATCGCTGCTGCTCTCCTCCAATGTCAAAAGCGAGCCGAGCAAGAGCAAGAGCAGGCTGCAGGGAGACATGATTACATGAACCGAACCAAATGATGTGAACTCCAGTCTATAAAGTCTCAGCATCCCTACACAGACACACATAATACATTCTTACTTCAAACATAGCAGGGAGACATGATTACATGAACCGAACCAAGATACTAACACAAGTTAAATGTCATGTTTCCCTACGCCATTCTCTGCATTACGGAGCTAAGGGTAAACACGGTGCTGGTACAGTACAACAGGGTCCAATTCAGCTCTGCGAGTGAAGAAGATTTGAACCATGACTCTTCTGGATATGGTCTGGCAATGGTTTGTGCTTTAAATTCTCTGGCAGGCCCAGAATTGCGACAATAGAGTCTGCAGTTGTCCAAGTTACCCTGCCCTAGGAGAGCAAAGAGACAAGCGAAACAAACTCCGATGTTACCCGGCCTTTCGATCTTGTGTTGATGACAAAATGTTCCGGATACTTCCTGAGCAGCGCGAGCAGGCCATACCATGGCCTACCCTTTGTTTCGGTTGGTGACCAGTCCTCTGGGGTTAGGTACTTTCGGACCCTGCTGTGGTGCCACACATTGCCAAACTGTTCAAGAAGCTGCAAGAAACCAAACGAGTTAGTCTGCATTCCAACTCCAAGAATGAGGCGCATGCCCACAGTGTATGCATCTTTCAAAGAGAAAGGTGGCAATCAAGAAGAGATGGCTACAAAGATCTCTCAACAGGTGAATACATGCTCACGCAAATAAATGCACCATACTATGGCTTTGCAAAATAGGATTGTCACCATGACAGTACTGTATGCATGATGTATTGCTGAATTTTTAGATGACTGGTTGAGTGTGAAGAGGACAACCAGAAAAGGGGGCAACTAGAGGAGGGTTCTGACATTCATAGGAAGAACATTAAATGGTCAACAGCAAGCACAAGAGCCAAACATTCCAATCTCTCCAGGTGCTGGTGCAAACTCAGCAAATACTACTGTAGCAAATCAGAGATGTGGCATTTCTAAATAAAATTTTATTTTCTAACTTTTTAACTTAAACTTGGACTTTGGATGCAGGCTAATAATAAGTATGAATTTGGATGCAGGCTAATAATAAGTATGAAAACAGTATTGGGGGAATAAAACCTGGGTATATCACGGCTGCTATATGTCACATTCCCTTATCAATGGGTATGGTATATAAGGAAGAAAAGACTCCTACCATGTATTGTAGTATGGAGAGTTTCCTACTCGCAATCCGACTAGGATTTCTATTTACAAGTCCCTACCTCTAGGGTATATAAGGAGGGTAGGGGCTCCATAGCATCTCAATCCAATCAGAAGATCTCAATAGATCTCTAGAAGACAATAGAGAGGTTACACCAAACCCCTTGGCTACCTCCAATAAACTAATCTAGATCCATACACATTATTGTAATAGAACGAGAGCCCCAAACAGGACATAGGGTATCTCACATTGAGGGCCTAAACCTATATAAATCCTTGTCCCGTTGTGTGTCCCTTGCTTAGTTGCTTGTTCTTTGATCTCATCAGCTACCATCCACATCTACATAAGTAGCCATCAAAGGCTATCACCGATCTATGATCCACCGCTTGCTAGTTAAAACACCAACACTTAACATAAGTTGAGGTAGAAATGCATATTAACACTAGTTTTGTGCTTGTGCATGCATATGTCTGTTTGTTTTGTTAAAATTCCAAACCATAACTCCTGTATTAGTAGAATCTTCAGTCACAAGATTCAGGGCAAAACATGTTCAAGTGACAAGTATGTTGTGCGCAATCATTTCACTGTCTAGTATCTCTCTGATAATCAATGTCTAGCAGGCAAACTAATGCATTAAAATCCTAACAGTTTTATGCCAAGAGGCCCATTATTACATGCCTTTATATGATTGTTTTGTCTCCTGATTTATCAACTTATATACACCTCCAGGAGTCCTACTAAATAATGCTACGGCAATGACTGCCAGCAGAACAAGAAGCACTATAACCCACATTACAGAGCCAAGACTTCAGAATTTACATGCATTTTCGGGATGGTCTGCTGTTCATGACTTAAATCATCTCGTTCAGATTGCAGGATCAGCTACCATACGGTGATTGATACAATAGGGATACTAGCATTCGATTTCTATCCCCGGATGACATCAGTTAATAAATGTCCTTACCGATCAAGTTTTCCCATTGATCATGGTGGTTTCATTTAATCAATGAATATATGTTCATCTTATCATGCATTTCAATCAGAAATCCACTTATTCTTGTTGTAACTTCTTTTAGTTCACAACGTACATTCCAACATTGATACAATGGAGGAAATCACTTATCCCTAGACTTGTCTTTTCCAAGCTAAAAGACGGTGATTCAGTTGTTTCACAGAAGACTAGGATTAAAAGGGCATGCCAGAGGATAATCTAGCTTCTACATGGTGCATAGAAATTGGATGAGATGTATATGTTCATCTGGGACAAACCTCAGTGTGGAGTTTTGCCATAGGCATCCATTCTCCAGGACCACAGAGGTCAGATAATACAGTTGCAACAGATGACACTACATCCTTCTCTTCTGCTTGCAGGATGTGTTGGTTGTCCATATCCCTGTCACCCCTTGATCTTATTTCTGATCTATTGTCTGCTCAAACAATTAATGAACGGAAGCAGTTTAGATCAGATCAAACAATAAAATTCACCACACGTGGTAACATAAGATGTTGTTTCAAAGGCACAGCTATGAACAACCAGAATACACTGTCCACACTCCACAGTTGGGAACTGGAATGGGACCACAGGGCGAGCCAAACCTATACCACATCAGCTACTGATTCTTAGTCTGAAAGAGAAATAGAGAATATCTCCTACACTCCTGCTGATGGGAATGGCCCAGGTAATGCGTTTAATTTATTGCTGGACATTCAGATTCTGTTATGAAAATGAGAGATGTATTATAATTGCTAATTGAAAGACACACACCAATATGTCACACCTTCGATATAAAAGGTAGTGTTCTTAGGAAAACTACTTATTGGCACAGGATATGCAATAGCATCTAAAAATGGCATATTTTTGTTAAACTATTTTTTTGTTTATATAATATAAAGTGTACATCTTTGCCCTGTTCAATACAGCAAGTTGAAATAACCTTATTTTACATTGACAACCATGAATTTCACCATGCAAATTAATCCAGCAAAAAGTACATCTATATTTAGTAATTCATCAAGCAAAATCCCATTTTTATATCAAAATGGTAACATCACCAATACAAAATTAGCATGTATTGTACTTATATTTTACAAGAAAAACAAGTCAGCAAGAAAGAAAGGAATGCATATCCAGTAGAAGTGAACAGCAGAGATTACCACCTTCACCGAGTGCTCCTATTGCTTCAACATTGATTCGGTGCCCACCATAGATGTCCGGCTCTCCAGACAGCTTCTTGGTTCTCTTAATCAACTTCCCCCTCATTACACCTTCACTGACGCCATTACCAATGTCATCACCCTCCCGGCCATAGTCACTCTCAAAAGAACGGTCATGAAAATCAGATAGCCGAGGGCGGGCTGGCCGTACATAGGATTGTGGAGGCAGCTGAGATGGGATAATAGGAGCATGCCTAGCAGCAGCAGCTGACGCAAAGATAGAGCGAGTGGGCAGGAGAAAGTAAAACTTCTTGTCCCCAATCTGAAGGAGGTCCTGGGAGTCAAGCTTAACAGGTGGGTTTCCAGGGAGGTGCAGAACACCCTCAACAAGGCAGCCATTTTTGCCAATTACATCAAGCGCAAATCGGCGGCGCTGGAAGTCATAGAATATCCGGGCGTGGTGACGTGATATATTCATGCCTCCACCAAGGCTTGAGAGATCCACATCCACGGTTGATTTCTTGCTGTTGCGCCCCAGCATGATTGAATAGGTTTGCATATAGTATTCGAAATCTTCACCCTGGAGCTTCGCAAATCCTGCCTCCACCTCACCATCGCCACCTGAAGATCCAGCGGGCATTGCACTAGTACCAAGGGTAGCCATACCCAAGGCACCTAGTTGTAGCAGAAACAGCAAAGAAATGGTTTTCCCCCTTCCGCTTCTCCTCCTGCGGCGGGCGTTGGGGTGGTGGAATGGCGGAAAGTCGCGGCCTGGAGCCGGACTAATTGGTAGAGGAGGGGAGGCTCACCTCGGTAAGGACGGTCCGGCGGAGGAGGCGAGGCGCGCCCCTACGGCAGGTGCGGCCAAGGGGACGCGGTCGGGCCCGGCCCGGCGGCGGAGGGCGGAGGCCGGCCGCCGGCAGGAAGCAGCAGCTCGAGCCCTTGCGCACGGGTTCGGTAGGGATTGGGAATTGGACTGGATGAGGGGAAAGCGAAGGGGAGATTCCATGATTTTGCAACTTCTATTTTTTTTTTATCCTGATACGTGTCATTCAATGATATAGTTAGATGCGTTACTGAAATTATAACTAAAGAATTCATCTTAAAAGTAAAAAATTATTGATTTTTAAAGCAAAAAGGCAATCTTATATGGCATTTTACAGCTACACCTAATGTTTTTTGCGTCCAATAAAATTTGGAAGATTTTCAGAGAAATTAAACTACTTTTTGTAAAAGCAGTTTTAGAGTAGCCATAAAGCTTATGGAAATTGACCGAGAAATAACTAGAATTGTTTTCAAAAATCAAACTTTAGATTCAATTTTTTTTGCTTTGAATTGTAATAGCTGCCTGTTAGCATAAGCAATAGATGAAGAATGAGTCGTCTTTCTGAAATATTATTGCATTTCACTATTTTTGCGTTTCTTTTCTCATATTATTCTTTTTTTTAAAAATAATTTTTATGTTCCAAATATGTCCTCAGAGATGATTCGGATATTTACATGAACATTTAAATTCAGAAGAAACAGGGTGACACAATTGGATAACGCGAGGTCCCGTTGCCATCCGTGTATCCCACGAAGAAACAAGACGAATGCGAGAATCACATGAGACCATGAGATGGGTACACTGTGTCACGTTCGATGCTAGCCCACAAGAGGACTTGCCGTCCCCGTCCCCTTCTCCCATTCCCAGCACGAGACGTCGAGACCACAACTGCGTTGGCCACCCGGCAGCGCCGTCCGTGCACCGCCGTCGCGGCAACTCGCCGGAGGCGTAGGGGGAAGGGGGAAGCAGCGCCGCCGCCGAATGGGGGTCTTGGGCGACGGCTCGGGATGGTGCTTCTGCTCCGGCGGGGCCAAGCTGGAGCGGATCAAGTCCACCATCCTCGCGGCGAAGGGCGCCGCCGTCGCCGCTGTATCCTTCCCCGGCGGCGGGGAGGGGGGAGGGAGAGGTGGGAGCGGGTTCCTCATCCACCGCGGCCTCCTACTCACCACGCACGGCACCATCCCGTCGGCCGCTGCTGCGGGCGCCGCCGAGGTCCGGCTCAGCCACGGCCGCCTCCCGGCTCGCCTCGTGCCACAGAGGTAGCAATCCTACTGCCATTTGCTCGATTTCCTGCTCCATTTTTTCTTTGAGTGGTTTGGCTGTTCAATCCGTGAGAAGTGATTACATTTTTGTGGTGGGTTTTCCCCTGGGAATCGCTTGATGCTGCAATGCGCCATGCAAAAATTCGATTTTGAAAGCTAATGCAACGCCTTTGGCATTTTATTTGGCTGCACCTGCACTAGGATTGCTCGATGTTGCACCGTGGTGTATGAAGATCTAATAATTTCGCCTTTGGATGTAGAGCTCATAGTTTTCCGTATCAACTCCCAGCTGCAATTTTGTTTGAAATCAAATGAATCTGATTTTTTGAGAATTCATGAGTCAATCATGCCGGATTCTGAATTGCAAGAAAAAGGGTTTTGCTTGATTGAAAGCTCGAGACTTGGGGCCATTGTGGTGGGGTTGACTTCCATATTGTTGGAATGTTGGGTATCATTTAGGCTTGTTATCATGGGACCTTGACAAAATTGATGTTATTAATGCATTCAGTTATTGTAGCTATGGTACTTGTGAAGTTGTGAGTGGGAATAAGATGTTTGGTTGCTCAGGACCAAATGGAACTAGGTGTAAAAAAATTCTAATCTTGTTGATACGATTTTGGTAGACCATCGAACAGATTTATGAGAAAAACAGATGTATGTCAGAAACATTGTTGCCATCTATTGAGGTGCAAAGGAGTAAAGTCAGTTTTGTACAAAAGCCGCGTGAAAGATGACATATTATCTAAGATCACTTCACATCTTTGTACAAGTAGGCATAAATTCTATTGAATTCTTCATGCCTGACTTGACAAAATTCAATGGGAGGCAATATTTTCTGAAAGTGGTCCTTGGTTCAATTTACTCACTTGATTGATGGGCATAGGACATGCTGTTTTAAGTGCATTCCTTAATATCAATATAGGGTCAATCTATATTTCTTTTTGAACACTTCACTTATTGAGTGACCACCTAACATTAAAAACTTAGTACAAATATCAAGAAATAAAAAGATGACTATAGAGAATTTTTTGTGAAATAGAAATAGATGTGGTGTGCATCTTTATTGCTAGTAGATCATGAAGCTCACCAAGTTTTCACTTTGAACTTTGCAGTAACATTTAGTTGCTCAAATGGGCCTCTTTTCCATGCCTTTGCTTTGAATTTTTACCATTTTTTGTTTCTTTTTTCCAGATTCTTTATCACTAGCCCCATTTTGGACCTTACAATAGTGGGTCTTGATATCATGAATGATGACTTAAATTCACATGGGCAACAGCCTCATTGCCTAAAGACCTGTTTGAACCCCAGCTTGGACCTTAGCAGTACAGTTTTGCTCCTGGGGCACACAAACAAAAAAGATCTGACAGTAGGTGAGGGAAAGGTTGTGATAGCAACGGACAACCTTATAAAATTCTCAACTGATGGAGTCTCATGGCATCCTGGATCGGCTGGATTTGATATGCACGGAAATGTAGCTTTCATGGTCTGTGATCCGATGAAGCTTGCACCTTCTACACCTACTGGGTATGCTTCCGCATCATCAACTACACTCCTTTCATCAAAGAAGGATGTGCCAACACAGTTTGGAATCCCCATTCCTGCAGTCTGTGATTGGTTAAAACAGCATTGGAATGGTAGCTTGGACGAAGTTAGCAAGCCAATGATGCCTCCTGCCCGATTAATATCCTCTGGGCAGCGAAGCGAGTGTTCATCTCTTGGTCATCTTAACTACATTAAGAGTTTGGAGCAAAATGGTGCTGATGTAATGCCATCATCACAGATACCACCTAGACCGCCAACATGGCAGCATGGATCATGCAGTTCAGGTTCTGCGAAGATTTCATGTGGTGAAAATGATTCTGTTGGCTCTCATTCTATTCGTGAACAACCTGCTTCACGTATGGACAATAGCTTTCCTCCAGGGCATGCAAGATCAATTCACCTGCCACTTCCTCTAAAGCACATGATGTCTCAGGAGAATAATATAAAACATAACCCCTCGTTTTCTCATGAATCACAGTTAGCCAATGTGCGAATTAATTGTGGCACTCTTCACAATGTTGCTTACCAGGAAAATTGCTGGAGTGAGGCTCAGTCAAGTTCCTCTCCTCCTGAGATATCAGAATTGGGAGATGAGAGGGGCGGTTTTAGCAGTGGGGAGGAGACAATGTACTCTGCTGAAACTAGGGAAAGCCGAAATATCCCTAGTCCAAAGGAAAAGAATCCCAAGATAGTTGGTAGATCACAGAGTTTTGTGAATCGTAGCAGGTTGGACTCACCCAAAAGTGTTGAATCTTCGAAAGGGGTCCCCTCAAAATCACATACCTTCATTCCTCTGAGAAAACCACATTTGCAGGCAGCAGCCATTTCACATAAAAGCCAAGATTTTTTCAGCCCTACTGTCTCCTCAAGAATGAAAAAGAGGAACTTATCGAAAATTCCCATGAAACCTCGGCAAAGCGCTCAAGTTACCTCCAAGTGGATCATCTGATGTCACCACGTTTCGTCAAACCATACAAAGATACCATATATTTTGGTTCAATCAGTTCCACGAATACTTCCTTTTTAGTTCACTTCTGTAACTGTATGGTGTAAATGTATTCTAGTCACAAACTACTCTCTACTGATTCTTTTCTGTGTAACATAAGCTAGCTTATATTCTTTTCTCTTCACCGTGCATTCGTCCTGTGAGGGGCAAAACCAATTGTGATGACAACACTAAGCTTTTCGTCAGATTGATAGAGCCATGCACAGGGTTGCATTGACACAGGAAGCAAAGCTGCGCAGGTAGTGTGCCATTTTTATGAGGATGATAACTGGATTGGAGAATGCCTCTGCAGCTGTGCAGCTCTCTCTTCAGATACAGAAGCTGGGGAACTCCTTGACATCGGTTTAAAATCGAGTGCACGTTCAGTGCTCCATTTTTTTGCCATGTTTGTTCTCCAGCTCCCAGTTCTGTTCTGTTTTAACAAGAGCATCCCAAAGTGGTTTATCACCATTGGAAACTGTCGAACATGGATCACTTCTTGAAATGTTTGCCGGAGCTTCAGCTCTTTAATCCAAAATATAAAAAGAGTAAAACTAGAGAGTAGAAATGTAGAATTCAGTGAAGCTGGAGCTAAACCAAACACTACTAGATTCACAATTTTTTATAGTAGAGCTTGTGAATCTGCTTTAGAAAATATATAAAAAAAGTAAAACTATCTTTCTTTATGTCCATAGCTTCAGATCTATTTTAGATTTAGAGCTCTTTATACAATCTCTAAAACCAATGAACATCTCTCTCTATGACAATGAATATTTGGTGCAAATGCTACCTTATCGTGCCACAACATAATTGTAGACGTTGATCTCTTTAGCAGACATTTAGTCGTGATGAGAACAAATGCCATCAGATTTTCAATTTTTTAATCTTCTCCAGGGAGACATTGAGATATCTAATTTAACAACCTGCTCTAATATTTATCCACCGTTCGATCAAAATCGGACGGTGGCAAGCTAAGCATATATTCATGCTCACATCCCTAACCCACCTCCCCCGCGGCGACCTGCGCGTCTCGCCGCCGCGCGAATCCGATTTCGGGCCACCGACCGATCGCGGCGTCGCCTCCGCCGGCGTGGGAGTGACCGGAGATCGGGTAACCATCATTCCTCCTCCTCCTCTCTCTCCACCCAAGGTTTATCTGATATCTAGGGTTCTGGCAATTTGGGATTCGTGGAAGTCGAGGAGAGGAGTTCACGCGTGATCGGTAGGGATGCGGCGCGGGGGGCGGGGGCAACCCGGACTTGTGACGAGGGCGGTGGATAAGGTGTTTCGCTTCGTCCGCCTCGCCGAGTTCGAGATCCTCTTCGTCCTCTTCTTCCTCATTGCCTTCATCCTCTTCAAGGATCTCGTAAGCCCGCACCCCCTAGTCTCTTCTCGCTTACACATTTCACCTCTAGTATCCTGTAACGTTTAGACCAGGAGATCGAGTAGGGTGATTTGTGCTCGATTGGCATGGCTTTGATCAGCTTGGTACTGCGTGCCTGCGTGGCCTTGAAGATTGTTTAGGTGTGGATCATATCTTGCCTTTAACTTGATAAAATTCTTAGCGCGTGTGAGCAAGTCAACTGAAAACGGAGAAGATTTGGTATCTTATAGATGCAAACACTTCTACACAAATTTTCAAGTTTTTTATATTGCTGGATGACGAGTAGAATGGTGGTGGCATCATTGCATCAATGGTCTAAACTGTGTCCAATTGAACTTGCTAATCGTAGGGATAATCTTTCATGCGCATCAGTTTGATTGTTCACATACTAGCTGTTGCCTTCATATGGCTGAGTAGGAAATGTGGTCCATTCATTATTTTGTTAAACCTCGACATCAACAAGTGTACTTTGGTTTGTATAGTGTAATATCTGGTTTTGACTGGAGTTTCCTGTCTTATGTTGACTACTGCATGAATTTACCTGCAGATGTCACGACCACAGTACAACACGATCTTTGTCAAGAAGCCTGATCTAGATGACCGATGGCCTTAGAGGACTCATGTAATGTTCTTTGACTTCTGTTCTGTTCTTATGAGTACTTAGAGAGTTTTCTTCAATACTCAAGAAATTTTTTTCTTCAGCACTCAAGATTTTTTTATGGATTACCTCCTTCAGTTTTCTGAAAGGATCTTCTGCTTATGGCTTTTGTCATGGTTTCTCGGATTTTACCCTACTAGATAATGCACCAAAATTTTCTTTTTTACATCCACCATTTTTTATCCAACAAAGATGTTCTTTACTTTGACCACACCAAAAACTATACCCAGATTTGTTTTTCTCAAATCCAATGGTCTTTTTTCTTCTTAGTTACTTGTCATCATTCATCTGTTAAATCTCAGCACCGTCACCTCGCTCCTGTGGATCCGACCCATCCCCGACACCAGCACCTCGCCTCCTCTAATTTCGTTGGATCTCCTTCCTCCTCGAGGCCTTCAACTCCACGACCCCTTCACCTCCCTCCTCAAGGCCTTCAACTCCTGGGGCGCTGCCGTCGGGTGCCGTCGCCGTCGACATGTTCCTGCACAGTCTGCTGGATACCGACGCTTACAAGCCCTCCCTCCTCGCGTGAGCCGCGTCGCAAGGGACAACCGTGTCGCAGGGGACGATGCTCGCCGCCGTGCGCATGTTCCGACCAGAGTCTGTGGAGGAGACACCGGCGCGCGTGCAGGTACTCACCGCAGACAACTCGCCCAATGGCATCTGGTCAGTCCCCGCGATCGCCCTTGTTCCTTGCCTCGCATGCATGCTATGCCATGCCTGCTGCTGATGCTCTGCTCAAGTGCTCATCACCATCATCGATTAGATTAGATTTAGATTATATTACTATACATCATTTCTTACTTGGTCGACATGCTCATGCATCTAAATTACTGTTTGCTTGCCCAAGCCAATATCATTATGCTTTTCCTCCTGCTGTAATCTTACCGGTCAGGTGCTGCATGCTTTTCTTCCTTCGTTCATTATCTTTTTTTCTCTTCCCGATAGATCTTTTACGCGAACTATATTTAGATCCTTTGATTTACGTGAAAAGTTCTGCATGCCACTCCCAGTTCATAATCAGATCTTCTTCTTTTAGAATGCATATTAAGTGCCTAAACTGGTAAATATTGATGCTTTCTGATTCTTACTCTCTAATGCTTGTGTCGCGGAATCAGAGAATTGGTATAACTCCTAACTTAGTTTCTGTATATTTGATGGCATTATTTGGCAAAATATTTGGTGCGAATGTTAATTTCTTGTTGAACTAATTAGCTTGTCCTGTTGGTCTTAAAATGGGGGGAGTACATTCATGATCTTAGTTCTTCTAAGAAAATTGTTTTTAGTAAATTGGTGAAACAGCAGATATTGCATCCTGTTGGTCTGCTGCATTAATGAAAAATTCAGAATTTGTTTTGTAGCTGGGAAATAGCATTACTGCATTTGGAAGTTTTTGTATTGTAGATTGCTTGCCCCCTCTTCCCTTTGCATCTTATTTCTTGTCTTTTAATTTGGCACTTTTGGTTTGTCAGTTGTTACGTCTTCCCTTTGCATCTTATTTCTTGTCTTTTAATTTTGCACTTTTGGTTTGTCAGTTGGTAGGTAAAGGTTTGGTCAAAGGCGTTGCTACAGCTGAGCAAGTCTGCCATCTTTCATTGGACTTGAGTGGAATCAAACGCTATTTCTATTTTCTGAATAATATAATATTCATTTATTTCATTGTTCTATAAACTGATTAAGTATATTCATCTATCTGATTCTCACTTTCAAGTGTTCTGTAGCATGTTTTGCAAACATACACAAAAAGTCTGTTATTGCCTTATTGGGCTCTGCTGTTTTTTACGGCAAAGACGACTCTCCTAGCCTTCTAGGAGAGAGGATTTGATCCCCTTTTTTCATTTTAAAATAATGTGAGGTGATCTGTCTTTTTAAGAACTGGTGAGTGCCCGGGTTCGACACTGTGGGTGGGCAAGCAAATGCTCAGTCCGCTGGTTATCATTTTTAGGTGAAGTTTCTCATTCTTGTACTGTTGCACATATGTCTGTACATATCTCTTACTTTGTGTTATAACCTGAAAGTTATGCATGTGTCAATTGTTAAGCAAACATATTGAAATCAATAGATCTGTTATATCTAATTTAACACGATTTAAACTTAATCTGCAGGGAAAAGAGGCTGCTCTGCTTTTGTGGGGGTGGAGTTTGGAGCTCTATTATCTTGAGAGGAGCAACAACAATATGCAAGTATAGCTCCACCATATTATATAAATTGTTTGTTATCTAGAGATATCACATCTACTGCTGCTCTTAGACATCGAACATAGTTGCTCACTTCTCATAATGGAAACGAGAAAAGATGGCTACATTGCATTTAGAGATATTTCAAACATCATCAGCAAAGGTATAATTGATACATGTCTATTTATGTTTTAAAACTCCAACCATTCTACAATCGTGTCTCAATAAATATGTCTACATACACTAACACAATTAGTAGATGAAGAGGAGCAGATGAGGAGGAGCGTAAGAGGGAAGAAAGGAATATAAAACAACGAGAATATCGTGCAAAGAAAACCAGATAATCTCTTGGTGAAGGTAAATAGTAAGTATACTAATCTAAGTTGTTAAAACACGACTGATAGCGTTTGTGATAACATTATTAATTGTTCGTTACTGGGAGATATCACATTTGCTACTGCTCGTAGCCATCAAAAATAGTTAAACACTACTCAAAATGGGGACGATGAAATATATAATTACTACCTAGCTATCTATATCTTATACCTCTATTTTGATTTCGCTGTAAACATTATAGCTATAGGAGCACAACCGCCGCCTTTCGATGATGATGTGCGTAAAGGGGAAGAGAGAAACAGACAACAACAAGAGTATCATGCAAGAAGAAAGTCCAAAGAAACCAATGAGTAAAAAGAGAAGAGAAATAAAAAACAACGTGAATATAGAGCATGGTAGAATGCTGAATCATCACCAATTATTTCTGGTACGTGTGTCAACCCAGAGCTACCTTATACACATATATACACATATAGATAAAGAAGATTATATGAATTGGATAACATGATTCAAAGCTAAAATATTATAGGAACTCCGTCCGCAGTAGACTAATAATCACCATATGGGACAGAGTATTTAATAGTTTTGCAAGCATCGAGAATAGTAGGAGATAACAACGTAATGTCCTCTGTAGGTACTTCTATAAAGAGAGGATAATATTTTAAAAATAAAATATTGTAGGAACTTACTCTATAGTAGGACAACAATCATCATATATGACGGGACTTTCAGAAGTTTTACATGCATCTAGCATAGAAAACAAGAAAAATAATGATCAATATGAACCCATTAACGGGCTACATAGAAATGATAAATATGTAAGACTACATGGAACCTTGACGTGTTGTATTTGTAGGACAGATGGTTTTACGTAGTCTCATATATTTATCATTTCTATGTAGCTAGTCAATGGGTTTATCTTGATTATTATTTTTCTTATCTTCTATGCTGAATGCTTGCAAAACTCCTGGAAATCATGTTCCATATAATGATTATTGTCCTACTACAGAGCAAGTTTCTATAATATTTTATTTTTAAAATCTTATCCTCTCTGTATTGTAATTACAATGAAACGTAAAAATAATATTGTTTTATAAAAATACCCGCAGAGGATATCACATTGTTATCTCTTATTATTCTCGATGCTTATAAAAATGTTGAATATCATGTCCCATATGGTGATTGTTGGTTTACTACATACGGAGTTCCTGCAGTATTTTAACTTTAAATTATGTTATCCAATTCATATACTCATCTTTGTCTATATGTATAGTAATGTAGCCCTAGATTGACATACGCACCAGAAATAGCTGGTTATGATTCAGCATTCTGTCGCGCTCTGTATTCACGCTGCTTTTTATTCCTCTCCACTCGTTGCTCGTTGGTTTCTTTACCCTTTTTTCTTGCACGATATTCTCATTGTTTTCTGTTCTCTCTTCCCTCTTACATATTTCGTCATCAAAAGACGACGGTTGTGCTCTTATAGCTATAATGTTATTAACGGCAAAATTTGGTAAGGCTAAGGCCCAATGCAGTTTCGGCACAATCGATGAAAGTCAAGGAGTCCGGTCAAAGCACGATCAATGAAGCCTAACTGCAATACGCACTTGTGATTGGATAAGAATACGAAGAAGCCAATAAAAAGGGAAGATAGATCTTGTTGCGGAGATAAAGATAAATCAATTGCAGTCGTATCCATGTAGGACATCTGGGCTATAAATATGTAACGTTTAGGCTTAGTTTGAATCATCAAATCAATCAACACAACAAACTCTCGGCGTATCGTCAAACTTGCCACCGGCGAGTTCTTGCCCTCTCGCGGGGCTGCATCGCTCCGATCTCCGGCGAGAGGTAAGTTTCGCCAAACATGTATTGATTAGTAGGTCTAAGGCTTCATCGATTAGGTCCGACATCTTAGTCTATTTATCAGTCATGCTGTATCAGGTGCGTGGTTTAGATCAAATATATTAATCTGATGCTTCATCGGTTTAGTTCGACATCTTAGTTTATGTATTTGATTCATGCCACGTATCGTTCATCTGGATGAAATGTTTTTCGATCTGTTTAGTACTGTAGTTTGCTATGATTTAGCGACTGTCTTGGTTCGGTCCAATCTTGCGGTCATAGTGAATAATAATGCGAAAATTGATCGGGTATGCTATAGCCAGGTTATATCGGAGTATAAGCCGATAGATTACCTTTCTGCATGTTTATTGCTGTATCGGATAGCGGAATCGGGCAATCCATATCGGCCTAGCGTTATTATCTTATTTTTACATCCGATATCGAACCCGATACTACTCCAGGCTTATCGGATGGTTCAGGCCGATGATTTTATCCTGATAGATCATACAGTAGATTTATTTTTTATATTATACCTCTGATATGTCATGTCATATGATTTCTACCGTGTTATCATTATGTTTCATTTAATAGATAGTCCGATACGCGTTGAAACCATCGGCTCGATAGCCGATAGGCGTTACTGTTTACGTTTTTTTGTCTATCTTATCAGTTGTAGAGTCAAACTGATTGGCACGCCACGAACCATAAATTTAGGACTTGCACTAGAGTTAAGCAGATCTCTCAAACCACGCGTGTAACCAAAACTTCACCAACAAATGTTTGCAGCGAAATCAAAAAATTAGAGGTATAATGCATAGATAGCTAGGTAGCAATTATATATTTTATTATCCTCATTATAAGCGGTGCTTAACTATTTTTTATGCCTAAGAGCAGCAATAGATATGATATCTCCCAGTAACAGACAATTGATAATGTTATCATAAAAGTTATCAGTCGCATTTTAACAGCTTAGATTATTATACTTGATATTTGCATTCACCAAGAGATTGTTTGGTTTTTCTTGCACAATATTCTCGCTGATTTCTGTTCCTTTCTTTCCTCTTACGCTCTTCTTCATCCGCTGGTTGTATTCCTGTATGTAAACACAGTTGTCAAAAGCTTCTGTTGTTACAAGAGCATTGGCTCTGGTTGTTTTGTTCAAGCAAATATCTTATGAATTGTGTGCAATGTGCAATATAAACGGGAAATTCAACTATCTGCCACTCTTAAGTGAGTGACATTCAATTATTTGTCACATGTGTGGCTGACATATGGGTCCACCTGAGTCTACGACAGTGAGCCAGAGTGGCAAATAGTTGAGCGCACTTCTTATGGGTGGCAAATTGTTAAATTTTCCAATATAAACAGGTAAATAATCATCTGTAGACAGCTACTGATGGTGTAAAATTTGGATGCCTGAACATCCATTTTGCATAAGAAAATGGTATAAAATTCAGTTCACTTTTGCAGAAATGCTGGGCACAAGATTTTGGAACAGCTTAGTCTGAATTTTGGATCATTCAGGATTGACCTGTTTTTGAATGTTCTGTTGATTTTGGAACAGCTTAAGCTCAAATTTTGGCTCATTCAGGTTTCATCTGTTTCTAAATGTTCAGTTATATGAATCAACTTCTTGTCAATCTAAGATCAAGTAATGCCCACTTTTTATTGTAATGGATCACTTTATAATTGAAAGCTAGCACTTGTAACGAAGATATGGCATATGAAGGATTAAAAGAACCCAGGGGCATTCAAGTCTTATCATTATTGAAACTGGACAATCAACATCAATAATCAGGTTTTCTAAATGGTGTAGATTATATAACCAACAGATTATTCAACCAACCGGATTATCTAATAATCAGAATTATGCTGATGATTTTAAGATGTCCTGAAGACAACCTTATTTCTAGAATTCTAGGTTCAGTTTTTTTTGTTTTTTATATTATAAAACTCAATTGCTATAGAATCTATAAATAAAATAATATCTATAAACTAAAAACTATCAACTTCTACTCACCGGTTGATTCTTGAAATATTAAGCTTCCTAAATGGGTCCTTGAAAATTCGTGTGAGCTTTGCGTGCGTGTCACCTTGTATTAATTTAACCTCCGCAGTTGATTTTTCTTTAAACGTTGATGGATTCGAATGGAAGTTGGTCGTACAAGAGATTCTCGTTGACGTTGAAGAAAACAGCAAACGTCGCATGCACAGACGCGTCAATGTCGTTACGTGAGATCCAAGCTAACGCAAAGGCGAATGGACAAATTTATAAGTGGTTATCGGCGTAGGAAGTTGGGCAAAGTAGGCTAAATCCAACTCAATGCTGCGCGTGCTTGCTTAAGACGAGAAAACCACGAAAGAAGATGATGAAAACGGATCTGCAAAAAATTCGTTTATTATATTAAAAAAATAATATGGATGGAAAAAATCTTATCTCTATAGTGAGAGAGGTGGTGAAAATTCTCTATAGCGGGCAAAGAGGGGTGAGAGCATTCTACCATTTTTTTACTCAGTCCCACGCGAGACCCGACAGTCCCCTACCGATACTGTTCTAACCTCTAGTGACTCATGTGGCCTCGCTCGACTGACTTGTTTTGTGCCTTGCTGCCACCACATCTCCCTAGCTGCATTTGTCCAAGCCATGCTCTAGCAGCGCGTCGACATCTGATAGCCTCCATTCGATGGTTTGTGGGGATCTTCTCTATAATAGGTATCCATCAACTCGATCGGAAGGATCAGAAAAAATTATTCTCGAGACCCGAGACAAGAATGGAGAACGAAAAATTTTGATTGGCAGGAGAATAGAGATAGAAGTACTCTCCCTATGGTCAAATGTCTCGGTTGCTATCCTATACACAATCCATTTAACTCATCTGAGCGTAATAAACAAGTAAAATGTAAAATAGACATAACATTACAGTTTAAATTTTGAAAAAATATCACAGGAATTTATAAATTTTCCACTATAAACTATTCTCGTGCTGTGATGTAAGAGATATCAAATGATTCAAAATTTATCAAAAAAATATAATGAATTATAATACTACTTATTTCATCAACTAGCTTAGCTTGGGATGGTGTAGTCTTTTAGACTGAGAGGTTGATTTAATTTCAGGAGGTTTACTTTTATGCCCACATATAAGTTAGCGGCATTACTCTTTTTATATCCTTCGAGCTGGTTGTCACACCAGAATACACTGAATACTCTAGGGATGAAGAGAGAAAAAAAATCAAGTTTTTAAATTTTATTTTGGTGATCATTTCGATTTGGTTTTTGAGGTACTGGCAGATACCAGTATACCGTTTCAGGTCCTAATAAAACAATATTATATATATATATATATATCAATATAATTTAATATGATATATTCGAACATATTATATCTTAAATATAGTGTATGGCTTGAATATAATTTAACATAGAGTTTAATATAAGAAATATGTAACGCATATAATAAAAATTCAAAATATAATTTTGACCAATATAGATGATATTAACCCGATGCCAAGTATGGGGACGATATTGGTTGATATAGGACCGGTATCGATTAGAATGACCGGTATTAAAATCAAAACGATACAACACTAAATACATATCGATTTAAATAACATAACGAAATGATATATATACTGTACATAATGAAATTGCTAACCTTTAAAAAATCCTTTAATTTCTGGAAGAACGGCTTGTCGGCGCAGGACAGGCGGGTCAGTGGCCGGTCCACTCGGCTGGCCTCTCTCTCTCTCTCTTCTCTTTTTAGCTCTCTCCCGCCGCCGCCCAACACGCCGCGTGCGGACCGAGATCCCGCCCTCCGGCCCTCGCCGACGCTTCCTCACCCCACTCGCCGTCCAAACCAAACCTTCGTCCCCGACGTCGACGCCGCAAGCGCGGATCTTTCCGTCCCGTCCCGATGTCTAGACGCGTCAGCACCGTCCTCCTCCTCGCCGTCGTCCTCGGCGCCGCCGCCGTGTCCCTCTCCGCGCCTCTCGTCGCCGCGGCGGCCGGAGACCAGGTCAGCATTCCTCCCTCTCCGGTTCTTCACACCCATGCAGCGTCTCTGTGCTATTGTCCGGCGAGTCGTCCTCTGACTCTGCGCGGTTGTTCCTAACTTCCTTCCTTTCTCCAGGTCCAGGGCACGTATGCCACCGCCGTCGGCAACGCCACCTCCCGCCTGGATCGCCGCAGCAAGGTGACGCCGCGTGCATCTCGTTCAAATTAAGCCTGGAATCTATTTCGAGAGCTCGGTTGGTTTCTCATCAAGGCACGCCCCGTCTGTTCTGCTTCGCAGATGTTCCTCCACACGGCACGGGCGAGCGGCGGGGCCGCCACGGAGATGGAGACGGCCGGGCTGGGGCTCTTCGACGCCTTCTTCGCCAGCTTGTCCATGATTATCGTCAGCGAGGTAGGTGACATTTGAGGATGGGAAATAGTAAATACTACTGTAGTAGCTGTGAATTTGCTTCCCTTCTGTCTCTGTATCTGTAATTGCTTACTGAATGCTGAATTTTTATGCATTGCTGGGTGGAGATTGGAGATGAGACCTTCATTATAGCGGCGCTAATGGCGATGCGGCACCCCAAGTCCACCGTGCTCTCAGGGGCGCTGTCGGCGCTGGTCGTGATGACAGTAGGTGAAACTGCATTTGCAGTAGCTGTTTGTCAAGGCAAGATTGGGCTGCTGTTTAGTCTAACTAATCAATCCTTAAGTGGCTGAACTGTTGTAGGTGTTGTCGACCGGACTTGGTAGAATCGTTCCAAATTTGATATCAAGGAAGCACACTAATAGCGCAGCAACTGGTATGACTACTCTGATTGTTAGATTATTGTGCACTGACAAGGCTTATCTGTGGTAAGGTGTTAGATTTTGATTAGATTATGCATCAACATCCTAGAGGTCAGAAAAGAATGATCAAATCATTAAAATAAATGCACTGGTGTGACCCAGTTGCTCCAAAGCATCAGCATTGTGTTTCAGTTTTCACATTTGATCAAATAAAAGTTCAGAGCTTTGATGCACACACTTGCATTGGCTACAATGCTTCAAAAACAGTTTCTCCATAGATTCAGAAACAGATAGAAGTTGTGTGAGTTCCCATGATGTGGTAATCAAAGATATATGCCTTTCTACATTTTGAGTTAATTCTCCTCGAATCCAAGGGCCTCCAAATTGGGACAGAAAAGTTACCGAAGAAATCAACTCCTGTTTCTTTCTTTATAGTGAATACAATCATTTGCTAGATCACCCCCTTGTGCACTGTATATTCATTTTTATCAGAAAGCACATTCAAAGTTTAGTCACTGAAAACAATTTTGGTAGAAATAAAACAAGGTCACCATCTCATCTAATTATTTATCCTCTTTGGCATGTTGTGCTTCAGTCCTTTATGCATTTTTTGGGCTACGGCTGCTGTACATTGCTTGGAGGTCAAATTCTAAAGCATCACAGAAGAAGGAAATCGAAGAGGTATGTACATTTTCTTACATTTACTTTTTGTCTCTGGACTATTCTCTGTTAGACAATTTCAGGCTTTCAGCATTTCTAGTCCTGTTGTACTCGAAAGATAGAACTGAACTGCTGAAATATGTACAGTTTTTTGTGAATATACAACATTTCTTTATTAGCAGTTGTTTTACCATCATTTGGTTGTTTATGGCTCTGAGCCTCTGACATATATTAATGTTGAATTGTTTAGCATGGTACTTCAGTATTTTGAATCGTTTGACATACACAGGTAGAGGAAAAGCTGGAGGCAGGACAAGGGAAATCAACATTCAGGCGCATCTTCTCAAGGTTCTGCACTCCTATTTTCTTGGAGGTACATTTTCCCTCCTATCATTACACAATCTGGTGTTTCTTGGCAAAGTACATTTATGAATGCAGAATGATCAAACACTCATTTTCAACTGACAAATGCTTGAACAAATAAACACTCATCCAATGTAGATGACTGGGTTTTTGTATGCCTTTCTCCAATGCAGTCATTTGTGTTGACCTTCCTGGCGGAGTGGGGTGACCGAAGTCAGATCGCCACAATTGCGGTATTCCTTGCTTCCATTTTCAAGCAACTTACTGATACTTTTTTCCGTGTTCACAAAACCGATCTTAACTTGTAGCATTGTTCTCAACGAGAGATTTGATAATTCGTGTTCTCAACGCAGTTGGCTACGCACAAAAATGCGGTAGGGGTCGCCATGGGAGCAACCCTGGGGCACACCATCTGCACATCGTTTGCTGTTGTGGGCGGCAGCATGCTGGCGTCCAAGATATCTCAGGGCACGGTGGCCACCATTGGAGGCCTCCTCTTCCTTGGCTTCTCTCTGTCATCATATTTCTACCCACCGTTGTGATGGCGTCCTGTCTACCATCCTTCCCTGCTCCTGCAGCTAAGCTCATTTTTTCCTTGTTGCCAGTTCAGTCTATCTATCCCAAGGCAAATCAAGATAGTAGGTCAAGAGTATCACCACAAACTAACGATCACGATTTTCAGTGGAACATTATGATCAATATGCAGGCTAAATTATTATCATCAAAACTGAATTAGATAGTCGATTGATAATGTATTGTTGTCTTGGGATAACACAGTAAGCACCCTGGATCCACTCTTGTCGCTAACCTCTTTCTCCGTACTATTACCATTACCATCATGGTGCATGGTTAGCGTAAGATATTTTGATGTAACAGTATATATGATTACACGGATATGTGAATAAAAATATGATTAATGGTGTTGTATAGTACTAGTAAAAGTTTCAAGAAAGTTATCATCAGAGTAGAAATCGGTGGCGCCCATATTGTCACTTGTCGGTGAGGTTGCACGTCCTAGATAGACCACTTGGCCCATGCCAAACGAAGCAAGTATAATATATACGGGGTGCACATGATTTTTTTTAAATGATACATTTTTATTCGAAATTTTATTTCTGGTATGTATTTTTTAAAATTGACAAAAATAGTCTACTGTCGATAGATGATTTTTTGATATCTGTCAATAAATCATCTGCTGATAGAGTCTCTATCGATAAATAATATATAATATGTCAATAGAGGAATAGTGGCCTCGCTCGCTATCTTGTGTCGCGCTGCGGCGCGCCACGTCCATAGCGAGGTGCCACGCGCCGCGTGGTGAGCGGTGGGAGGGCGCGTGCGGCGCGAGGCCACAGGCGGGCGCCACGCGGAGTGCAGCGGGA
>KE372704.1:57584-71837 GCA_000418225.1 Zizania latifolia | reverse complement strand
GCAGTGCACTGTTTGAAGATATCAAGAAATCAAGATGCTCAAATTTAACTGTTTCAATCCACTCCGCTTCACTGCAGTGTGCATTTCCATGGGATGAACTCATTTCAAATCCTGACCGCGTCTGATTTATACCACGAGATATACGAAATTTCTGGTGGAAAACGAAATCTCATGAATTTGCGTGACACCGACGAAGACGACGCCTACATCCATCTGCCAAACACTACGACAATTTTTTATATTTGTGATAATAATTGTGATACACCGCTACAAAATTGCACACGAGGATATATGTAAGAAATAGTGAAAAATTACAGTGGCAATTACCCTGTTACACCCGGATAATCTCCTCATAGCGGTTCAACCCGGAAGAGTACGTTAACGAGGAAAAGTGCGCAATTTATTTATATTCCAACGCTTCGACTCATGCCAACCTCTGATGAAACATATTATTATCGATGGGCATGAAAAGTTAGCGTTTGAGTTCTGATGGCCTTCTCGGTCTTTCAAAAAAAAAAAAAATCCAGTATGATCCACTCATGCACAAAGTTTACAAAGGTTTGGTACTGGTAACCCCTTACCATTAATCGATAAAACAGACAAAAATCACGATAATTGATTTTGTTACTATAATTTTATGAATCCTACTTATGGGGATGCACGGATTTTTATGCAATACTTTTTCTAACTAAACTCCTAAACATTATAATTTTTTTAAAAAAAACGTATAAAAATATCAAAAATACTTTAATATTAAATTCATTCATATATCTGCTCAAAAAGTCAAATCATTTATCATCTATCATCCACATCCACAGGAAACAAGATTTTATATTCCAACAATCCACCTTACGTGGAGGCTCCCTCATGCCTTAAGACTTAAGAGTGGCATTGGAATAGGCTATATTTTTGTATTTAATTAAGCATAAGATGGTAAAAAAATATAGGTAATTCACTTATATTCCAACATTAACAAGCCATTGGCCATTCAAAACAGGATATAGGGGTGAATTATCAACCATGTTGTTTGTGCTACTCTTATATTGGTAGGGTTTATCAAAATACTTTGATTACATTTTCTACTCAATTTATAGAAAAATTATTTTTTGAAAAAATATGAAGAGTTAGCATGAATAATCAGGTTGATAGTTTGCCTGAGCTATTTTGAAAAAAAAAACTCTATTTCGTAGCAGAGGCCTAACCATTCGAACGCATGGGGTTCATCGATGTTGAGCAGGTAATAAACGGGGAATTGCTTGCGCTAATATTCCCATTGACCACTTGTTTCTTCGTAATTGGGGCACGTAGATGCGAAGAGGTTTGGTCGACAGCATCGATCCGTTTGTCAACGCTGGGGCCGTGACAGAAGGTCAACTGTGCGTGTGTGTCAAGAGTCGTACTCCACTGAGTCTAATTTCCGACACTGGCACGTTGATTCAGGTACGAGGTTGGGTGAGGAAATGCATCGCTATTAAGATTAGATGCACCGAATTTCTTTCTGCTTACAACTGTAGACAAATGCTCCTCGATCGGTTTCTGGCAAAGATAAGAGCAACTAACTCGGAAACTATCCTACGTTACTGATTGCTGCTAGTACCAGATTATAAATAATTGCTGATGCCTTCTCTTTGGGTTAGAGTTGGCAATGGGACTTGTGAGGAATGGTTGGCTAATATTGATTTCGGATCTATTCATATTTAGACTTAAACTCATACGTCTCCGTAGATTAAAATAGTGATCTAAATCTATCGAATCTCTACAAATCTGGTGGGTCCTTCTAAAACCGAGCAATTGACGACAAGAGCGACAATAGATAACTACGCCAATGTGCCAAATCACCTTTTTTTAGTTTCTTCCATTTTTCACTGTGTCACAAGTAATAGCACCCTTCGTTTCATTCCATCCTAATCCTTTTTACTTTAGCAAGACCTTTCATGTAGTATTTTGTTTGAACTATAATTGGGTAACTTATCCTCGTCCTTTCTTTAAATTTAGAAATCACATTGCCATACCTTATTTTGTTTCACCACACATCTAGGGCCAGCAGCAGCACAAGTATTGGGCGAGTGGGCAGTGTAAGAGCACTGAGCAAGAGGGGTATAAGATCATGGAGTTATTAGGTCAGATTCTTAAGGAGATCTACGGTTAAATATTAGATTTGTCCCCACTCTCGGTTTGATATGTGATCCTAATCCGGCGAATTCACAGACCAAAAATTCGATCCAGCCTCGGCTTGACTCCCGGTGCCGTCGCACTGACTTCTACCTCTTCTTTGGGTTGGTTAAGTAAAGTTGCAGCCGCGTCGTACTGTTGATTATTCCATCGTCTTGGACTATTGCACGTCCGTTTATTGGTCAAGATGTTCTTTTGCAGTTTTGGTGTGTACATGTGCTCATGATTTTGTCGTCTCGGGCAGCAACATCTGCGCATGATGTGGACGAGGGAGGAGTAAAGCGGCAAAAGAAATCTTTAGACCTTTCTCGCCGTTGCACTGGCCGACTAAATTCAAATTTTGATTTAGATTTAGATTTTTTGAAAAAACTAAAAATATATAAACAGTAGGTGAATAATGATAGTTTATGGTGTTTTTTTACAAAATATAGAAATTATATAATAGAATCAAGAGTTATATATATCAAATATATATTTACTTTTTACACAATTGCACGAGAAATTCAGCTATTTCCTGTAAAATCATGTCTCGGAGGTGGATCAGATCTACGGTGTTGGGGTTTCAATTTTGACCATATAAATTTGTAAACTTTATATTTTTATTTTAGCCCATATATGGATGACATATGTTCTAAGGTTAATTACCATATTATACTGAACGTGTGATAAAAATATAAAGTCGACTGAACTTTAAGGTAAAAGTACAATTAATCTTGAGAAAAAAGGGCCAAGCCGTCCATGAACGGTCCAGATCAAACACAACAGTACATTTGGCACAGTAGCAAAAAGGACGCTGCAATAAACTTGGGCGCACGAGCTGTAGCACTCCACTGCACTGCAGACACTGTAGCTCACACATACTACTCCACTGGTTTCTCAGTAACCCTCCACATTAATAGAGGATTATCTGTCCGAAAATCCTGTTTAGGATGGTCGTTCAACCTGGTTAGTATTACATATTGTTAAGGACCAAACTTAACTGTTTAATCAGAATTGCCATCTTTGGTAAAAAGTATATAGACTTGTGCTGACACGATGTTAATGACCAACCCTACTAACCGGTTAATTATCAGTATTACATGCTATATTCCCTCCCTCCCATAATAATAATAAAAAGATATAGCTTTCCTTGGTATGATCTCTGATATAAAATATTGATCATTAATTTCTCTCAAAATACTCCATCTGTCACGGAGACATTGTTTTTAGGATTCAAAAGTTGTTTCATAAAAACTTAATTTTTAGCATATTTTTTCAATTAATGTGTGCACAGTTAATAAGCAATATTTAACTAAGTGATACTACATAATCAGATTGCATCAGTCAAGTGGTACTTAGAGAAACTTCAAAAGAGTTTTTATAATTGATCCCTTATATCCTGGGAACCATCCTAATTAGCTATATCTCTTCCTAAAAATCAAGCAATCTACAACAATATTCTTATAATCTTAATTCTTATTTTTAAACAATATTGTAGTGATTTATAAAGGGAGATCTCTTTTAAGGCGGAGTGATTTAGCTGATCAGTTAGGATAGGAAATTATTTACCTGTTGAAGTGTAATTTTTTAAAGATATCTAAATTTAATTTTAGATAAGCGGATAAAAATACTATGAGATGCTGTTAGTATTGTGTTGTACGCTTGTACTGCTCTGCATTTTATATCCGAGCAGAGAAGGTCGCCTACCTTCTCCCTCCAGCTCTCTCTCTCTCTGGCTTCGTACTAAAAAAGCTTTTTAGAACGTACGAATTCTATATAGATTTTATATAACTTTTTATATAACAGATTAATTCAATTTCCGACTGAAAAACTCACGTATTGTACGTAAAGGAGGCATGAAAGTCTGGAAAGGTGGAGATGCATCAATATAATGGTGTGTACTATTCGATTATCTTAAGCAAGAACCTAACGAGGGCAGCACCAAGAGGAAGATACATGCAAGGCTCCGTGCAGACCGATGATTGATGTGGCCATGTGTGTACGTTCCATGCATCATCTGTGTCGAGAATATAGCAAATCAACCGGGCTATATATAAAGTAATCTTGTATAATACGGTATGTTACAAAGGAAATGATATATTCTTAGCCTACTCATAAGAATACGAGTATTGTAATCATAACTCCATGTATATAGAGAGAAAGGTCAGAAAGTCTTCAAAGACATATAGAATGGTAGCAACATATATTGAATACAGAAATAGAGCGGGACATCAGAAAGATCATAGCTACAATTATCTTTAAGTACAAGCAATACAGATACAATATGATGTAGGAATCTAAACATGTATAAATCATAATCTTATATTATCATTGGTCTTTGTCATAAGCGAACACCTATCGAATCATTATTGTTAGTAACAAATACCAATAAACTGCCTGCCAAGTTTTTGGTTTCTTGCTACTGCTTCCAACCCTGGGAAGTTACACAACATTCCTAGCTTTGCTCAAAGACAAACTTGCACAACTCATGTTGCATATTTTCATTTCAAGATCCGGCCAGATGATTAGAACTGAGTCGTCATTATCATTGATCAGCTGCTGCTGCTCTCAACAAGTTTCAGTTCTCTGGCCCCTCCAGATGTGTTGTTCCATGAGGTGATGCCTCCTCTCCCGTCTGCCAGGATTGAAGCCCATCAAGTACAGTTGCACAAAGCATGTTATGTGCAGTGCATGTAGCAGCAGTAGTGCTGGCAACTGCAGCTGATCGGTATCCAATAGATCCAGGATTTCATGTTGATCATCCTAAATTTATCATCTTGATTTTAAGGGTTTTAATAAGATATAAGATATTGATGTCAACAAATAGATTAGACTGTTGCCATCAACACTAAATTGATCATTTAACACGAATCTCCAGAATTCCAGATCAATAAATTTGCATTCCTATCGGTGCATCTGAGCTCTGCGTGTACAGGGAAAACTGAATCGAGACCGTCACCATATTCACGCAGTTGTTGGAGCAAAATTCTTCCATATTCCAATTTGGAAGCAGGCAACCAGATCGCGGAGAAGCAACAAAGGAAAAGCATGAACCAATTTGCTAACCAAAAGAAATGGTCATAGCTCCATTATGAATAAACCAAAAGGATAAATGATAAGTTGAAGAAAGATGTGTAACACTCATCAGGAAAACATCTAAAATCTGATACAAGTTCTAATCGCCTAGCTGTGCACGCTAATAAAGGTCTGGGTTTACTGGACATGGGATAATAATCCCAATGCATCATAACTTGACATAGAAATATCTGCATAATATTAGAACATAACTCGTATTAACAAGCTGTTAGTTGCCTCACAGCACCACTGCTAGATCATAGAGTTTTCTATTTATACATCATCTCAATGGATATGAATCTTTTACAAGCAATGGGGTTACTCCTCGAGCTGATCCTGGCGGTGCACACATCCAAATCAACAAGTCATCTGGCCACTATGTTTAAAGATGCATCAACTAATGAACTGGAAGGTAATGATCTTGATGACTTCTTTTTCTTGGAAGCCAATGCTGATAATATCTTTTTCCGAGGACCCTGAAAACAAAATCAAGATATCAAATAAATAAGGACAAAAAAATACAGGCATAAAAGATACGCACAACACAATGATGGCACAGCTTGTAAAAGCAGAGGGCAAACTTCATAATAGCTATGTAAGTAGACTGCAAACAGCATGAATAGTTGGACAGTAGTACTAGAGTACATTGGACATTGTAACAATTTATCAGTCGCTGTAAGGCATGCATGTATATAGTAAATATCATGGACATGTCTCTTCCAGACAACATCAAAATTGCTAACTTCTAGAGTTTATAGGCAGTTAGCAAAACCATCATTCATTTAGTTTTTCATGAATAATACAAGGCCAAACTGAAGGAATACTCATAAAAGGAAAACAATAGCACATAGAGGATAGTCTACTTCAATTATACTTGCTTTGCTAGGCAACCAGACATATTAGGATAAACATCATGTAGTAACACTCAGTACTGTTTTTCTTAACCTTTGGATGTAACACTTAGTGTGCTTTCCATGTCATCAACAAAATATTATTAGTAGAATGCTAAACCATTGGAGAGAATCTGATAATTAACAAAAAGTGCATAAAGGCACATATGACTACTTACGGTTATACCACTTCAATTCGTCTTACAAAATTATCGTTTATCTCAAACTCACCATTAGGAAAAAAAACTAAAAATATGAATAAGTAGTTGATATCTTATCTTACAGGATGCCAAAAGAGAAGACAGGGAGATTATTAAGAATGCATCCTAATTCGAAATAATCTGAAACACATTAGTGATAATTCTGCATCTAGAGTTGTAGGCCCTCATTTGAAAAAACAGTGGAGAATGTACCACCTTCTGTGAACTGTATGTAAAAATATGTTTCAATCTAAATTCTTGCAGTAACACAGTACCATCGGAATCCCTAAAGATTTCATATCATCCTCATTCATGTGAAGCAGAGCCTTCATATCAACCTGAAAAATGATTAAGCATTAACTAAATGTAATAACAGTGTAGCACACCAAAGACTTGAATTACCCAAGTAAATCAAACATGCCTCTTCAGCCTGAAAATTTATTGAGTACTTCTGTAGATCAAGAGACTTCAGTAAATTGTCAAGTGAGGAATCCGTCTGCACATTTTAAACAGACAAACTTTTACAATATGACAACATTCAACTGATGATACTTAATGGTGAAACCCAAAGTAATCAAAAGCATCTAGACAGGGATAATTACGTTGGTGCAATACTATGCAGATGAAGTTTGTACATTCAAACACTGAAGCTGTCATAGGTAGTGGGCCAGGGCCACCAGGCCTAGCACAGCCACGTGAACAGTACCCGCGGTACTGTAGCAAATTAAAGATAGGTTACATCTATTATAGATTAGTATTTCCTTTAAAATAGCAGATTAGATTAAAGTTAGTTAAACAGATAAAGTGCTCTATAAATAGGGCGGTATTAATCAAGAATAAAGCAACGAAGAAAGAATTAGTCTAATCTATCATCCAATTCTCTATTCCCCATTCTAATATTCTTCTCTCCAACCTAAGTCTACATCTTATCTCTAGCAGTCACTGCCGTCTGGCTATCCTCTCGACAGTGTTTATCCTGTCATGGATCCAACCCATGACAAAAGCAAGTTAAACTTACATAAGATTATACATCAAAGGACAAGAATTCAGAATATAGGTGGAAGAAACACTAAATGCTCAAGAAGTCCATTGTATTCACAGTATCACGCATGTGAAATAAATAAAAAGGCAAAGGTAACAAGTAACATAACAATACACTAGTGTCCCAAAAGTCTAGAACAAATATGAAAACATAGTAGCTGATCAGGACAAGAGTTTGTGAGAAGACAATATGGCATAGAGGTCACCACCTTTTCCTGGGATTGCTTTGGTACAGATGGTTCATTGACTTTCTTAGTAGCAGGAAGGGTGGTGGTAGCAGGAAGGGCGGTGGTAGAAGGAGGTTCCCTCTTTTGAACAGGTTTAGCACTCTTAGCAATCTCTGGTAGAGACTTTGGGATCTTAATAGTACTATTCAATTGAGGGTGCTGAATTCCAGATAACTTTTCACGAAGATCTGGAACTGATGATTTCCTCATAACCTCAGTGCTTTGCTGCAAATGTGATTTCTGATTCGCTTGAATATTTCTGGAAACAAGTCCAGCTTCACCATGCACAATGGAAGTAATATGGTAACGGTAAATCATCATACATGAAGCAGAAAGGAATGGTATGTTTAAAAAATTGTTCTAACAATGCTCCTTACATGAAGGATGAACTCCCCCTAAATCCTTATAAAGCTCACGTCTCCAAGTCCCGTCTGCCTGACGAAACCTGTTAAAAACCCTCAATGTAGAATATATATAAACGATAGTATTTTTTTTCTTCTAGCCTTCTACACTCACAATTAATCCAGAAACATACAAACCAACTAATCATACCAATACATTTTGTGAATCTTACATATCAGGTGGAAACACTGAAGTGATGCAGTTATTCGAGCATGACTTAATGACACAATAACTAAATACAACACAAGAAAAGTGGCGCCACTATGCCAAGGCATGCACACATATAAACAGGCAGATAACAGTAAGGCTTACTGCAGCAACAACAACAGACAGCATCACAGCATTGTTCCATATCATATAATGCCAAGGAGGCAAGGAGCTCTTGTGCAAAATGCCGCTCTGTCCATTGGTTGATTGGTTCCAAAACAAATTTAAAGCAAATGCAGTTTTCCAACCAGCCACTGACAATCACATTTGCAACAGCAATAACAATAACACATTTTCTTCAGTCTGACTAGCCCTGCTATTGATCGGATCCCATGTATTATACACCTAAGTAAATCAACTTGCCCTGAACAGGTAAACAGCTCATTTAAGTGCGTTCTAAACTACCATCACCACGAACTCCCTAATTTATAGGGAAATCCCACGCCCTAGGCCACAATTCCCAAATCACCTCAGTTCGATTACCGTCCAAACCAGAAGCTGCAGGCTCGTAACATCCAGTAGCGCATGAACAGAAAAAGAAGAAAAACAACAACGATTGGAGTCAAGCGAGCTCGAAGGCGCACCTTTTCGCGGAGTCAGGCCGCGGGCGAGAGCCGCCGCCACCGCCGCCTCCGCCTCCGGATCCGAGGCGGTCCATCACGGAGCGCTTCCTCCCGGAGACCCTATCTGCGTACATCGCTACGGCGGAGGAGACGAGGCCTAGGGTTTTCGTCGGCGACGAGGGGAGCGGTGGAGAGGCCGGGGGCGGAACGGGAATATGGGAGACGTGGAGGTGCTCCTTGGAAATTTTCTTCAAAAGAAAAAAGCGCATTAATTTTCATTTTTATAGAGAGAAAAATGCAGTGGGTAGGCCTAATAATTTGGCTGGATAAGATGTGCAATATTAAAGATACGTCTATATCAGCTTGGGTTTACAGTGTAACTTATAAAAATAAGTTGGGTTAGATTAGTTTATTAGATTGTTATAATCTATATTTTAGATTATAATAATCTGACCTATTTATTTTAGTTTATAAAAATAAGTTGTGTTATTCTAATCCTAAACTAAAACAAACATACCCTAAAATATAAGGCATCATAAATAGCCAATATTATAAGAAAAAATTAGCATAACGTTATATATAAATTGATGTTATTTACTATTTTTTCATGTGATATATGATGTATGACATGAGTTTGCTGTTTACATATAACAAAAGAGTGAATATCACTTAAATTTTACTATATTAGGGCATGTACAACGTCGTGTTAGACGTGTCTACAGCCTTGACGATTTGCAAAAACCTCCTGTTCGCTGCAGTAAATGAGGACATTGTCGCTTCATCAGGTGACGGCAAAAGCTCGTGCTCCCGAAGTAGTCGGCTGGCCTCGCGTTGTACGGAGCATCGGCTCCAGTTGCACGCTCGTGAGGTGAAGATTATACGAATCCAGCTGCAAGCATTAAATAACTTATAGATAACTAAATAGACAGCTCTTATCTGTAGGTTGTACTTATTGTCTATTTAGCGGTCTATGTTGTAAATTCCCAAAACTTATGGACAGCAGCTGTCTGTCCTTATATGGGCCGTCGATTAGAGCAACAATTAGGGGCTATGTTCAGGGTCTCCGAAAATATATGTCCCCCAAAATCAGAATACAACATAGGTCGGCTTGTAGTGGCTGAAATGCTCTGAATTAAAGCTTTAGGTGCAAGGTTCGAGCTGTGGTACCGCTGCTATTTTTGCCTCCTTTGCGCTGGCTCCCTGTTGTTTGTTGGTCCGGTCACTGTTTCGCCCAGAATAGGCTGGCCCATTAGCTGTTTTAAACAACGTTAATTTTTTAATTTTCTAAAAACTAAAACAATTCAAATTTCAAATTTTCGTAGAAAATTCTAAAATTCATTTCAACTTCGATGTTATAGTTTTTAAGTTTTAAATTTTAGATGCTTAGATTTTGAGGTCCTACAATATTTTTGTTCTGGGGCCTCTAAATTATAGATACGGACCTACCCTTATAATCTGGCCCAAAATCAGACTGGCCTAATTTATTCCATAAATCTAGCCAAATTCAAATAAGTCGTAACGTTGAACCTTTTGAGATTAGTTTGAAACTTTGTGTTTTGAATGTCTTGGTAAAATATGACTATGCCAATGGGGCGCTCTTTGCAGCGTACCATCTCACAAAAAATGCAAATTAAATGAGTCAATGCACAGTTTGACTATGAAATGTGGTCAAGGGAGGAGACCACTCAAGCCAGCTGCACCAACCATCCGAGCCACTTGCTTGTACGCTCGCTTACGCGGAGCGGTGACTTGACAACTTCACACAGCTCGGCACATATCCGCCTCGTACGCGCGTCCGTATGAGTGTATGACGTGGTCGTCGTCGTCAGAGTCATCGTTAATCAACGAAGAAATTAAGATGCTGGTAAGGTGGTAATTGTATAATGTCGGCTGAGCTAACTGCTATTAGCGCACGATTTATCAAGTATTACTCACTGTATCATATAAATAAGCTTTCAAATTTCAACCTACAATATATTACTTATCTAATTACTTCATCTTATCAACCAGTCCCAATTATCTTCTGTTTTTATCTACTTTTTTTATCTCAACTAATTATAATCATTTCTTATTTAATTTCATATCTCTTCTTAATCTCTAAAAAAACATTTATAAAGTTGAAAAGGTTAAAAATATATCAAAATTTTAAAACATTTATAAAAAACCATGCCTGTCATATAAAAAAATTTATTAAAAAAAATCATACCAGTCACACCGACAGCCAGGCCGTTGTTGCCATTGGTCGATGGCTTGCCGGGACCCTACGTTAACTAGCTCGTTAAAAGACGCAGCTTAAAGAAAAAATAATATTCCAACTGCTTCGTATTATAAGTTATTTAACATTTTATGTTAAATTTCAACAAAACAAGTGAAACATATTAACATTAATGGTGTATTTAATAAAATTAATTTAATATTGTAATTGTTAATTTTAATTTGGATGATTTATTAGCAGTTAGGATGCATGCATCCGTCCGTCCGTTCAAGCGGCGAATATTCAAAGGAGTTAAATCTGTCAGGCTAGTGGCTGATGCTAGTAAGCTAGTCAACGGTTCCATTTGACTGTTATTTTCCCTTTTAGTCCCCGTAGTATTAATCATTTCAGGAAAAGGAGTCTGACACTGACTTTATTGTTTGGCTCCGCCAATCCTATATTTTTATTAGCATAGTAAAGAAACCGGATTAGTTCAAGGTCCAATAAAAAAACAGGATTGGAGCCCGTCATGATTCGGTTAAAAGAAGACCTTAGGAGAAAATACCGGCTAACATATTGTTTAATACTCTCTCCATCCAAATATCCTCAACATATTATTTTTTCATCGAGATAAAAAAAACTCTGTTAGTATTAAATAGTAGTATTGATCCTGATACGTGTGTATTACTGTTTATGTATGTAAACTAATGCTAATATTATACATGCAAGACTAATTAAATTATGGTCGCTCGGGTCACGTGACGTCAATTTAATCTAGCCGCTAAATGAAACGGTATTACTTCTCATTTAAGACTTGTATACATATAAACTATAAATACATATAATTTTTTAGTAACAAATAGAAAATATAATATGTAGGAGATTTTTGAATGGAAGGAGTATATATCTTTTCCTTACTAATATTTTGCATATATTTGAAGAAATATTCATCATGTACAGTATTAAATTTAATTTAAATCTATTAAAACATAATATTTTTTATTCGGCTAACTCACCGGTTTAACTGACTCAGTCTGGTTTTTTATACTATGTTTATTAGTACTAATCACTCCCACAGGTGCACAACCCACCAGACAAATCCTGCCATCCCACTTGTGCAAATGTTAAATAAAATAACCAAAATAGACAGGCGAAAACCACAAGAAATTCCAGGGTCGATTATGCGAAAAGTGAAGAAACGAGGGAGATAAACAGCAAAGAAGAAGGTTCCTCCTCTGCGAACGGGCTTCGTTGCAAGAAAGCAGGACCCTTTCCCGGAGTTAAAACCCAGCCTGCAGCCGCCCGTCCTCCACCTCTCCATTAGCAGCCAAGCTATCTAGCTAGCCTGGTCGGCCCAAGGAGGAAGAACACAACGAACACATATACACATCCTCTCCTCCTCTGCCAGCTGCAAAGCTGCTAGCCTGCTGCTGCTGCTGCTGCTGCTCCAAGAAGCTCATATCCCCGAGACGTACCCGATAGATCGATCTCCTTCTGTGTGCTGGGATAATCGACCATGGCGGTAAGCTAGCTCCTATTCTCTGCTCTTTATTGCTCTTCTGTTCTTGGCAAGAACCTTGCATGCATGTTCTTCCATGGATTCTTTATTTTCAGTTAAGTCCTCGTCAGGTGCAGGTTAAGCTTGATATGGGTTTGTGTAAGGTGGTATCTTTCCTACACCAGTTTAATTAGTTTCTTGAGTAGCTTCAAAAGAATTCATGGTTTTTAGATGCGATGTCTGAAATCTGAACCTGAAATTTTTTAAGGAACGGTAGTTACAGGATCGTCACGATTGTTTTCTTGTCATCTAGAGCTAGCTAGCTGATAAGCTGGAGCATAGAATTCACCTAGTTCTTCACGCCGCTTGAATGCATGAAAAAAACGTTTTCTCCCTGTGTGAACGAAGGAATCTCTTGACGTGTTAGTTTGCAAGAGGCCTTTCTTGACAGTTGAGATATATCTTTCGATCAAATCAAGTTCAAGTATTATCTCCATAATTAAGCAAACGGCCAGAGCCAGAGACGTTAGCTACTAACTCGCTGGAATATGACGAGATGATAGTGATAGCACTACAAGACTGTTCTTACCTGAAGATTCAATTCTACTAGATAGCCAAAACTGAAGAGATATATAATCTGAACGGTTCTTTGACCTGAATTTTCTTTCATTTTGTAATCTGTACGTATGCATGAAACGTAAGGTGTCAGCAAGTTACACCTACTATACCTTGCGCTGTCAGTTCTCCAGAAGTTGTGACAAAGAGATCATTTGTCAAGGAAGAACTTAACACCAACCGCTGCATTAATTAGTTAGCTGGCCATGCTTGGCCTTGATTAGTCCAAGTGGTGAGGCCACAGCATGTGATCGGTTTCTGGTGATAGATTTTGATTAGTCCAACTCCATATGCAATGTGTGCAAATATGACCGGGTCAGGAGTCGTAGCGTGTGGTGGTCTCCATTTTTCTTTTGATAATATAAATTTCGCTGGTCATACGGCTCATCTACTGCCACTAGCACCACTCAGACGTTGTCAAGTTGGCGTGTTATTCAGTCTGACTGATTACTTTAGCAATGCCCTTATAACTTTTCAACGCAATAACACCTTATGATGGATGAACTGTCATAGTTGTTTTTTCTTTTTGTTAAGAGTCGTATGCATGGTTACATGTAGAAGTTAATCTGACATTAAAAAGGAGATTTTTTCGAGGAAAAGAGAGAGATTTTTTTATAGGACTGAAGGTATTGCAAGGTTTCACATTTAGGGCGGAGACAATCAGACAAGTGTGGGTGGTTGGGCGACCATAGTTCATTATTGCTATAAAATTAGAAAAAACTTTATTTTTTTAATAATTAGTTAACAATAATTAGATCAACTCTATGCATGATACATTAGTTAATTTGTGGCAGCTTGTTAGAGTGTAATACATTTCTCATTGACTTAAAAATAGTACAAATTTATTTAGGCTCACTAGTCTAGCTTAACAATGTCGCAACTCGCAAATCGTCTAGTGCATAGTTTTCATCAGCGTGTGTTTTTGTGAGTTCGCCGGAGGAAGGCCGGCCGCCGGAGAGAAGGAAGAAAATAGCTGATCCCTCTCTTACTGGGTTGCATGCATGCAGCAGCAGAAGAAGGCGAACGTGCCAAAGTTCGGCAACTGGGACAATGACGGCAACGTGCCCTACACCGTCTACTTCGAGAACGCGCGCAAGGGCAAAGGCGCCGGCGGCAAGATGATTAACCCCAACGACCCCGCCGAGAACCCGGAGGCCTTCTCCGTCGTCGAGCCTCCGCCGCCCCGGACG
>KE372704.1:27482-39215 GCA_000418225.1 Zizania latifolia | reverse complement strand
ACAATGCCGACCAACGGCGACGTGCCGTTCACGCACGCCAACGTCAGCCACGCCGCCCGGGACTTCGGCTACCACCCCTCCACCTCCCTCGACGCCGGCCTCCGGCACTTCGTCGACTGGTTCGTCCACTACTACAAGCTTGACCCGGCCAAGATCGCCAAGGGCAAGCTTACCAAGAAGAAATCCATGGTGATGTCTGCGGCGTCGTGAGGGGCGCGCCGGCCGTCCACCAAGTGTGCATTCGGAGGCTAGCACTCGTCCTGCAACTTTTTCAGTGCTCATTGTTCAAGCCTTGCTGCTTTCTTCTTCCACGATGCAACAATGCTGGATTGCTTATGCTTAGTGGAGAAGAGATCATAGCATAAGCAAGCCATGGCCAGTAGAAAAATCAGAAAATGGATCGGAGTATATCAGTATAGATAAGATGACAGAGCAAAGAAATGGAGCCAGGGCAGAAGAAAGAAGATGCCACTGGAATCCTTCTGGTTTATACTATTTTCCTGATTTTTTTTCAGTTAATTACCGTCATGTTCTTGTCCATTTTGCCTCTTTGGTGTGACTTGTGACTGATGATGTCAACAAGAACACAAGATGCTGTGGTGGGTGTAAATCAAAGCAGCTGCAGGCTGCCAAAAAATGTACTTAAAATTTTGGCGGGCTTTGCTGCGATTTCTTTCTGCATATATTAAACCTGTCAAGTTTTGGGCACTGTTCCTGCCTTTTGGATTGGTTCTCTCAATCAAAGCATCCTACTGCATGTGAGGTGTTCTGTGACTTCTGGGGATGACTCGCTTCTGATTTCTATGGCACTATCCGTGAGGTTGGTGGTAGCTAGTTGGTGATGGAATAAAATTGCTTGGGCATTGGTTCTGCTTCTTTATAGTAGCATCCATGAAGGGAACATGAGCATTTGGTACAGTGACTGACTACAGTGATTCAGTCCCCAGTTGCAGCTGTTCAGAAAGCAGCCCTGCTGTCTCCATGAACAAAATCTCCTACCACTTTACAGTAATTCTAAAGCTTCAAGCTGTTCAGTCTTAGAAAACAACTATCTTTATCCTCTTGTGATCAGCACTGAGCTGTGATATAGGTCATAGGTGCAAGTCTGTATCTAGCATTCATACTGATGCATCAGTATGAATTCTGAATTCTGAAGATGAAATGTGCGGGTGGAAGATTTTGGTAATGTATGTACACATTGGATTCCTACTAAACCCAACTTGTTCTTGTCCACTCTGAATTTTCTGATGCAACAACCATCGTGCTTCGAGGACGATTCCTGTCCACTCCAGCCTTCACACCATTAGCCTTCTCTGCAAGGGCCATTGATCTTTTAGATAAGCCTAGCAGTTTCATGTCATGCTGAGGCAAGCCTGTGAAGTGTGAAGAACAATGCATTGGGCATAGCTAGCAGGATAGGACCACAGGGAATACTACATTATGCAGAAGGCTACAAGGAGCACTCTGAAAGTCTGAGTTGTGGTGATGATGAAGAACAAAATCTGTCTGCCTGCACATCTTTTTCAGCATAAGAAATGCAATATCTATCAGCATGCCAGGGGGGACAATTTGGACCTGATGCTTGAAATCTTTAAAAATTGAGGCTGGCATTGTAATCCAGGCCAACCCCTTTACCAGCTGAAGTAATTGGACATGTTCTTTACCTGCTTCATGTCAAAAAGGTCCAGTTCTTATTACAGTATTATTACTTCTATGAGTTATTACATTCCAACTAAACAATACTTTTTACTCAATAAAACTCCAATAAATATCTATTACTACCTCTTGAATTGCATTGCCCATTGGAATGGTCCTACCAAACTTGCCTGGCTGTTGCTGCTGTTACTGTATCACAAGCTTGGTCCTCATGGACAGGGTGAGCTGGAGAACTTAGCAGCCCTCAACTTTCATTAGCTTAAGGTTAGGCAAATATTGGCCTCATCCAGACTTTAGGTCCCCTTGTGCATCACGACTTGCAAAGTCTGACCTGAGGTGAGCCCCAGCCTCTCTTGACACTTTTCACTGACATGAGAGTTATTATGGATGCAGCTGTGTCTATATGTCCTGCTGAGATCGTTTCTTGTCTTTTCATTCAATTGCATCCAGGCTAATTGGTTATCTCATGTGCTGCTGCTCCTAGTTTTATGAGGTAAATAGGCCTGTCTGTACCTCAGCACTACATATGGAGTCAGATTGATGAACTGTGGCCAACTCCCCTGACCCATTGATCAAAGAATGGGTTACTGAATTTAACTCTGTTTGTACTACTATTACTTGTACCTTCCAAGGAGCATTCAAAGCTTTCATCTTTCAGGCAGATTACCATTTTTCTCTCCTTTTTTGGGAGAATAACACTTAACAGATTAATTAACCATATGGTACCTGGATGGAGTTCACTTTCACATAGTAACTAAACATGGAGTACATGTACATCTATGCATCCATGCATCCTCTCTCTTCCAGTGGCGAATCTAGGATAAAAATGAAAAGTGAGCTATGTTCGAAATTAAAGTTTAAGTAAAATCAAAATAAGGTATATGTCGTGCAAGTCAAATGTAATACATACACTGTCATATAGAAAAACATAAAAATGAGTACCTCAATTTATTAGTAAGATGAGAATTTTCTTAGCCCAAGAAAAGAGTAAAGTGAACAGACACATGTATATGTAAATTAGTAAAATTAGTAACGAATAAATGGTAAGATGAAACAAATGTTAAAAAAAATAACATACCACTAAGTTACTGCAATTCGTTTATGAAGGCAAAGATACTTGGTGATTTTCAAGGTTTGGAATCTCTTTATAATTACATCATCATCGATAGTTTTGAATATTTCTCTCTCAGTATAGCATACCATCGAATCATTAAGTCAATTGTCTGATATCTTATTATGCAAATCTGTGAGGATTGTGAAGCAAATTTGCCCAAGCACTATCTGCTGCTGCTGTTACTCCTTTTTTCCTGCGTGAGCTTAGGTGGATTTTTCCATTTTTGGTCCGTCACAAATCATCAAAACTATTTATCTTGTGAAGGAGATGAATTAATGTTCTAAAGACCAGCAGCAGTGCAGCCTGTACTGCCAAATGGGCCAATGGGCCAGACCAAACCAACGTACTAAATTCATTCTCCCTAGTGCATTCATTCTCTCCCTCCTGCTACTGTTCTTCTTCCTTACCCAGCGCCTGTTCTTCCTCCTCACCCAACGCTTGCTCCTCTTGAGATCACATATACTTGATGTTTTTTCTGAAAAATCCGAGGATAGGCTAGAGTCTAATGAAGCCTACCCCTTGGATCCGCCGCTGCTCTCTTCCATGAAGCCTAGTGGCAGACTATGCATCTTTCAAAAGAGAAACATCGTACTAGTAATCACTTTCCTGACGATTTAATGCTTTATCAGCTAGTTTCAGGATTACAAGACTTGCACTTCAGTGGACAGTGGTGGCAAAAGCTAGATTTGGAGCCTTTTCTTTTCGTGATATTGCAGGACACCTATGCTCTCTTTTCTCTCTTGGCTTGTACTATTATGTCGACCACAAGTTTCAAGCCATTGATCGATCGGTGGAGGGAGGAATGAACAAGCTCAAACTTTCACTCTCTTCCATCAATCTTGGATCAGGGAACATGATCAGACGAAAAGGATTTCCAAATTGATCATCTACAGTTTTATCTAGATAAGTCATCATCGATTTTACTTTGTGCTGTCCATCTTTCCATCTGACTTTCACCTTTTTTTCTTTTTTTGTAGCGATAAGCCATGCCGCAGTGACTTCAGAGTTCAGCTCCATTTGATAATGAGAACTCAAATGCTTGTGTTCTCTTCACGACGATAATTTTCTGAAATAGGACAGTAATATGCATTGCCCTGACAGATAAATTTTCAGTTTTTTTCTTGAACACCATCTTGCTGTTAACAATGATTAATTGTTCATCTGAATAATGGAGTTCTTTTAGCTTCCAATCAAGTTTGACACCATGAGTTCGTGCGGTCCATCCACTGTAGACTCGATCGAACAACGAATTAACGCCATGCATCTGCATCTGAGCTCTGAATCTCTGGAGGAAGACACGGGGAGTTAATGAAATCTTTACAGCCAGCACATGGTAGCTAGCTATCTCCAAACAGAACTAAATTCTTCTACCATCGCAGCCTGTTTTGTATTGTATGTCCAACTGGCCTGCTGAATGTGTGCATGCGTGCATTGACATTGACAAGTACGGCTAGATCATCTTGTTCCTTGGAAATGAAGCGATGTAATGCGGTCACAGGGCATAATAAGCCACTACGAGGTGAGGTCAACGCAATCAGGAAACATTTTGGCAGCCATGATAGTTGGAGAAGCTGCAGCCTGGATGTCTGTCACTCAATCACTAGGCAGTGAGAGAGTTGACTGTGAAAAGGAAGGCTTAGTGGCTCATCATCATTTTCAATGTTCATATGACATAGAGAATGCTTGCAGAGAGAAGGAAATCTCACAATCACTGGAGACCGTTGTCGTCGTATGCACCGATCAATTCAATCCAAAAAAATAAGCTGATAGATAAAGACTGACAATTCATTTTATATTTCAACACTACTTCATTAAGTCTCTAGCGTGGAATAGAAATCTCTGATATTATATTGAGTTGCATGCATCGACTAATTTAATCTAAAAATTTAAGTTGATGAAGAAAGATAGACAATTCAGTTTTTATTCCAACAGGCGATCAGCAGAAGCAAAGGTGATTTCTACAATTCTACTTACTGACTTAGACCCCAGCAGGCAGCAATCAGCAATGGCGATTCCTCCTGGCTCTGTCTTAGACTCCGGTAAGATGAGCGCCGCTGTGCGTGCTGGCGTCTGCAGCGGCGCTCGCCTGTAGTACAATCGTACATCGGAGGGAGGCGCTCCGCCGCCGGCGCCGCCCTCCATGATGCATGGATGGGCCAGATGGGATGATCTGTAAGTCGAACGGCCCAGGCATCATCGGTTTGGGGCCTTTTGGCGGCCACCATCGTATCAGCATCGTCTCGTCCACCGAATCGTACGATCATTCACATGATCCATCCACGAGGAGACAGGTCTACACCAACCGAACGACGAATCACTGCACTCGCAGCTTGACACCTGTAACCAAAAGAGCAATTTTTTGTGTTGCTAGGATGTGAAAAAAAACTCGTAGCTTATTAGCTCGCTTGACTAGCTCGGTTCGACTCGATCTATTTTTCTAATGAACTGCATTTTAGCTCATTAGTATAATGAGTAAGTTAAGTTGACTCACGAGCTTAATGAACTTAGCCCAAACAGTCATCAGCAGCCATGCAGCACTAAAGCCCACTAAAATCTAAAGCCCACCAAAGCTTCAACTGATGACTTGCCCCTGGGGCCTTGCCCACACAAGCAAGGCACGCCAACACAATGTTAAACAGAAGTAATACTCTTTTGTTTGATATTATAAGTCATTCGGCTTTTTTATAACCCACTTCTCTAATTTTAATTAATTTTATAAAAAAATATACTAACAACTGTACCGTCAAATTCGTTTTATTAAATCTACCATGAAACATATCTTAATAATATATCTATTTGATATTATATATATTTATATATTTTTTAACTTAATCAGAGTTAAATAGATTTAATTTTAAAAAACGACTTATAACACGATAATTGTAAAGTTGTTGTTACGAGGGCAATTGGGGACGACGACGCAGCAAGTTAACAAAAGTTCCTAATTAATGATGCATTCATATGACTGAGAAAATGTACCCTATAAGAGAACCATACAGCCTCATAGGTCTCAAAGTTGACACACACGTATATATAGCCCTCAAAGTTTTATCAAGTCATCCTCTCCACTTACACAAACCTGAACCTTCCATGAAAACCAAAATAATTCACACTTCTCTATTTCTCAGTGTCGATCGATGAGCTGCATGCATGCACGTACATATAGGTATGTGAAGCATCAGGAGGAATTCGAGCTGGTGTTAAAACTTCTGAGGTTAACTTGCAGATGATCGTCTCAGCTAGCGTCCTAGCGCCTTCCAAATGTAAACTCTTCTCTACAAAACAACATGTGGATGGCAGATCTGATGTAGCTCAGAGGTTGGCCAAATGAGTACTTCTGCCAACTTTGTCCTAACCTTGAGATAGCGCAACTAGAGGTGGCAACTAGAGGTGTCAACGGTAACTTGCTCACGAAATAAACATGTAAAACGTTCTTAAACCTATCCACATGAAACCTATAGATTTTAAATTAAACTCATGCCCAAACTCATTGGGTACCCAAAATCCGATGAAAAATATGTGCGGTCAACACAATAGCAGAAGCAGAATAGAAAGCAATAGTACTATATCAGAAGCAGAAACATAAGCAGTGATGGGGGTACTGGACTGTTACCGGACATTCCGTCGGGTAAGTACCATATGTAACCGTCCACGAGCAAAATTGTCATCTCTGATTGCCGGGGTTGAAAACTTCACTGCAAGGAAGAAGAAGGGAAACAACAGGGTAAATTAGCTGGCACAAAAGGGCTGGAATTAATGTCTACTACAAAGGCTTCTCCTTGTGAGCGGTCAGCTTAACCCCTTCTAATGGCGGCATGCTAGAGTTTTATCCTTTAATTTTCCATATTTATTTTCCTCGTTCAGTATAAACACCAACTAATTGGTTGGTCGGTTAAACAAAACAAAAGATGTAGAGCTTATGTTTCAGAGGATGCGATGCATGTTCTTGTAGAATTTCCAAACCAAAGCATTGAAACATGCTCTTGATCAAGTTGTGCTCTTGTCCTCGTGTGATGGCAACCATGTTTCCAACAGAAAATGTCTTGAGAAAAATATATCAATTCAGGCAATCTTTTTTGTCAGTCTCTGAAATTATTTTCTCTTATAAAATTTAGATTTGGGTTACAATGCATAATGCATAGGAACATGACTAGTACCATTAATGCAGTAATACACACTGAATGTGCCACAGGTAAACACTGGAGTATGCCCTACCTCCTCATCAATAGACTAGGTGTGTCTATGGCTATAAAAGAGCCCCAAAGGTGAGGTGCAAATCAGAAGGTGTGTCTATTGCACTTCACCATAAGAGAGCAAATATCCCTACATATTGCAATAGAGATATGTTTGGTGTTCCATTTATAAATGTATTTAATATATATGCATTGGCATGTGAGGCATCAGGAGCATTTGGCACACAGCCATCCCAAGCATGTCTCATGTTTAGATATAAGGTTGAAGCAATTATTTGGTACCGCGTTGAACCATGCGATTTGACCAACAGATTCAAGTGCTGAAAGATTGGCTTCAGTTTAGGGTTAATGCTACCATGCCAGTCCAATAATACCGTTGCTGGTTTGTAACGTGTTAAACAAGCCAAAATTCGAAGTTCGAGTTTTAAATTTAAAAATTTGAATCAAACGGTTACTGACGCCGGTTACCAAGCGATTTGGCTTCAGCAACCACGGTAACTGACTGTTTTACGAAAAAAATCAAGTACGAAGCTAGTGAATAGTTGAGTAAATAATTAACATGCAAATGAGAAGATACAATATTTTTGTCAAAAACCATATCACACTGTGCTTGTACAAGATATATATATACACACACACATGTTGAATTTGAGTGTATATTTTGCACAACACCAAACAATACATCAACTGTGTTTTCCATTCTTTGCGCCAACAGATTCACATTCACTGATCCACATCTACTACATAGTCTACAAGTACATGATGGATGGAATTAATGCCACTGACATTTCTTTACTATCCCTCTTAATTATAACCGTCACTCAGGACATGAATGAGTGATCGAACATCTCAAACTAGCTGCCCCCAAGTTCAACATGGAGAAATATCGACGAGGTGAAGCAGATAGATATCAAGATGCCCATCCGAGTTGCACTACCAGCATGCACCTGGGTATAAGCAGGGTCTATTGGGTTGATGAGGATGAGAACAACCACTTTTGGTTGGGTCATAGTTACTCCGATATGCACCTGCACATAATAAAAAAATCAAACCAAACATGTATTTATATATATAATCAGAAAAAATAAGTTATCGGTAGATAATCCGCTAGCTAGGGATTAGAGATTAATCAGTTGACATAAAGTACAAACCAGCATATTCATATGCCAACATATACAATGCTAATTTTATAAAAGAAAAGGAAAGTTTATATGCTATAGTATTGAATGAAATCCAAAGCTAAAATTAGACTTGTTCACGTATAATCTTTTGTGGATTCTAGTAGTAATAACCAATAAAAGCAGAGTTGTTTTTTCATTAATGAATGGCATATGAAGCATAGCCACAATGAGTTGACCAATTAATAACCCGATTTCCTATTAAATTAATAGGAGTGGGGATCAGAAGTTAGTCGATCAGCCGATTTTTTTCAAAACCATCTACCTGCAGGCTGCAGCTAGCTTCCAAGCAATAAAGAAGCAACTAATTAAGAGCTAAGATTTATTATGTGCATGCAGTTGCAAGAGGGAGGCAGTGATGAACATACAAGGAATCTCAGGCCGAAATGTTCTTCCCTGTCCACGCACCACCAACAACTGTAGGATCACCAGCAACAGCAGCAGAGTATGGATCAGTAGGCTACTTATGTTTGCCATTATCTGCGTATTAATGAGCTAGCTTATCAGATGATTCTACAATGTTTAGTTCTGCAGATGAAATATATATATAGCGGTGGCTAGACTTTAATTCACGTAAGATATGGTAGCGAGCTGGCCAGTCAACCTAACCTAGTGTTGCGCACTGAAATCTGGCCAGTCACGCAGACTTTCAAATACCACGAGTAATCTGGTAGTAGTATTTTTGATACAGCTCAACTCTAAATTTAACAGAGGTTTATATAGTATAATAAAATAGTTTAAATTTTTATTTTTACTCTAAAATAAAAATTAGATTGCTTAACTAAATATCTTCAATCCATTTATTTATTGCTTCGGATTCAATATTTCTTAGAGCTAGGTTTGAGTGTTTGACCAGTTTCAAAAATTTCTGAATCCAAAACTATGCCAAACATGATCTCAGATCTTGTTTGTTTTTGTTTGAGATTATTGTAATACAGTTTATAAGTAAAGATTATAATAAGTTAACTTATAATAACCATTGTAAGTTATTTAACATTCTGAATTGTATCAGAAGTAACGGACGGTTCATATGTGACCACAGATTTTGAAGTGCACATATGTGTATGTTCAGTACGGATGTCTGCTTGGAATCTAGGAAGGTAATTGGTTACACGGTCAGATCAGACGATCAGGGGAGTTGACGCCGCCCGGTCCTTGGTCGCTTTTGTTTTCCGTGTACTATAACAATCTGATTATGACTTGCAGAGAAATTTCCTTCGATTTGTCATTTTACAGTCAAATGTCTCTAATTGCTTCCAGCTTTGTAATTGCAGATGACAGTGCCTAGTAACCAAAGTGGGTATGACCACACGAAGAATTGACACAACTCCCTCCGTCCGTACTAAATAGAGTTATTTATCTCTTCAAATTTATAAAAAAAATTATTTTTATCTTCTTATCTACTCTCGTTTTGCTTTGCAGATCAAGAAAAATTATTTCATTAATACCTCCTATCTGTCAGTTCACAATATACTTTCTTATTAATGAGTCAATTTAGTATCTTACTCTTACCATTAAATTATCAACTTTATTTTAAAAGTAATGTATTTATAGGATAGAGATAGTACATAAGAACAGTCACAACCCTCTATATCAGCTAGTGTCTTAAATATTAAATAGACTTTCACATAGATAAAAATCTGACGTGGAAGTGAATTAATGAAGAAAAAAAGAAAAATAGAAGAAACGGTGTCTTTACGAAGAAACCGGGTCAGTACATTATCTAAAAAATAATAAACCAATAATATTAGCGTTGGACCTGGTGATTTCTTTCTCTATGATTTTGCAGGGATCTACTATACCCACATCCATTCCCTCGGTGATGACTACATAATAAAATTACAATAGTTGCTAATACATGTATGAATGTAATTTATTTTTTATTTATGAAAACTGACATAGATACTGTGCATTGGAGAAGGTAGTGTCTTATGGATATTAATTGTTCTCTCTCACATTTAGACAGTACCTATAAAAATTATAGGTTAGGATTGTCCTAATAGTTTGCTTTATGCCAGTGTCAACGAAGAGCTTTCTCGAGAAACCCCCCAATCAATTTGGAACATTGAAAAATTAGCGGAGCTTTATCTCCAAGAGAATAACTTAAGTGGGACCATACCTTCAAGATTAGGAAGCTGCAAAAGTTTGACAAAGCGGAACACCTCACGTAATTCCTTCCATGGATCCATACCACATTAGATATATCCGATGATCAGTCATACAATTGTATTTGATAATCTGTAACCGTCGATAACTTCGATTTTTTATCATCATATTCTATCTAAATTATTAACTTAGATAATCTTATATGTTATTGTTACGGAGTGGTAATATAATTAAAATGTGATCTTGAGAGCGACAAATATTATTATTTTTCTTGGAGAAACACCAAACTTTTGGTGAGCGCCTTTAATTACACGTGGATTTAACAAATGGGAGAATCCCAGAGTTTTTTCTTGAGTTTAAGAGGCATTAGTAACATCGATCTTAAGTAAGGTGCCGTGTTTAGCAATTCAATTAAGGTTTTCATACAAGAAACAAACAATTGTGCACAGAGTCTCCATTCTCCAATGCTGCAACTACCACTTTGCACATCAACACCGTCCAAAAGAAACAAGAAATCCAATACCAGTAGGGATGTAATGTGTTGCGACCAATCGAACAAATCAGGTGCTCGAGCAATCGAAAGTGCAGCTACAGAAGGGGGGGAAATCGGGATTTGAAGGTACCTGTGCATGCAAGCGGCATCCACGCGATCGGCGCCCCGTCGCCGATCCGTGCGCCGTCACGCCCTTCCACGCCGCAGCCACGGCCGCATCAGATCGCGTGACCTCGACCACCACCTCCGTTTCCAGCGCCTTGGCGGCCTGGGCGGTCCGGCCGCACAGGCCATCCACCTCCGCCGCCGCCGGCGACACCACTCCGCCCGCGACCACGAGGGATGCTTACAGTAGCCTGTAGGAGAAGCCAGCACGCTTTGAGGCCCAAACCGGCGGCCCAGATTGAAAGTTCCCCCGCTCGAATCCGGGAATTTTTTTTTAAATAATACAGTTTTTTAATAAAATTTCAAATTTGGTAAACGGAATTTAAAATTTGCAAAAATGAACTTATATCGGCACTTGGTGTGTCGATCTAGGCCGATCGGCTCTAGATCGCCGATCTAGGCCGATCGGCTATATCGACTGATGTCCCAGCTTGTGTCGGCGTTTCATCTGTCGATCTAGACCATGCCGACAGGCACTCTATATAAGGAGACCCGAAGCCCCTCTCCCCCACCGTGCGCCCCAAGTTCACTTGGCTCTCCTCCTTCCAGGTATGCCCTCTCATCTCCTCTCTTCTCTTAGGTAGGGTAGGTAGTTTAGTAGTAGATTAGGGGTAATTTAGGAGTAGATTAGAAGTAATTTAGGAGTAGTTTACTAGTATTTTAAGGGTAATTTAGAACTAGTTTAGTAGTATTTCAGGGGTAGTTTAATAGTACTTTAGGAGTATTTTGCTGGTACTTTAGCGATAATTTAGGGGTACTTTAGAGATAATTTAGAGGTACTTTAAACATACTTTAGCGATAATTTAGGGGTACTTTAGAGATAATTTA
>KE372703.1:450459-463016 GCA_000418225.1 Zizania latifolia | reverse complement strand
GAGGTTTTGAGATATCAGCTTGCCTGGTGTGATCTTTATCGCACAATCTTGTGCTGAGCTTTCTTGAGTCACTTGCAAGGCTGATATTCTCATTGTTTGAAGTTTTGGAGGTATTTGTATCTTCCACTGCGTTTTTAATTTGCGCCCATTCACCCCCTCTCTGGTCGCCTTTTCGGTCCTACACTACCCTTGCATTGGCTAGTCCAATGCTTAAGAGGACGATGAAGCTAAGAGCGGCCAACTTGGTTCCAGCCATGTTGAGCTTTATGAGTTTGGAGGATGATGAGATGAATGGGAAGCATGAAGGTTGCCTGGGTATTTATAGCGTTGGTGACCATGCATAGCAGTAGTGCGAAGTGACAATTTCGGTCACTAGTTTATAACTACCAGTGTTACTGGGGATTAAAAACAAGAATGAGGTAGGCAAGGTATGACTCCAAGGTCAATTAAAGCCAACTTTTTTGTTTCCTAGGAAGCTTATTGACAATCTGAGTTGTTCATATTGTAGCTAGTCATGGTTTGGGTTTGGGAAAAGTAGGAAAACCACGTACTCATTCCATGCATCTATCTGATATAGCTTAGATCAACTAACGGGAGTAATTAAGAAAAGAGATAAAGAAAAGCTGTGTAGACACGTTTTATTTGAGCTATAATGCATGCTGACAGTTTTTGTAGTCAGAATAATGTACACTTGCAAGTAATTAATTTAATATTTAAAACAATTGTAGTGAGTGGCTTCAAGTAGGTAATCAGGCAGATCGACTTTGATTTCCTTTATATTCAGTTGGGCTGCTGCTCTGTGTGTGAAGCATGAGTTGCCCATGCCGTGTCGTTTGGCGAGACACCAGTCACGTACTAGCTCTTTGTGTCCCCTGGCATTTGACTTTTTACAAGTTAATTATTACAAGTGTTTGGCGAGACTGAAAATTAGAGTGTCGCTAGCTAGCTAGTATATGTATTAGAAAACGATGCTGCCGACAGCCCGATCGTCTGATCGTATAGATCGTGCGGCATTCGTTGACCAGGTAAATCAGAGGCAGCCGTAGTATCGTCGTGGTTAGGCCGTCTGATTGTGTCAACATGCGCGCGTCAGGAGCGGCGCCGCACACCGGATACACCGGATATCTGTATTGCCGTCGCTCGTACGATGGATACAACAGATAGACAGTGTGTTGGCGCCAGCAGATGATTGCGAGAACTAGCTCCGGCAAGAAAGCGAAAACTGGACGAACTACAGTGCGTAGAACAGAGATAGGGACAGGGGAATTGGTGCTGCAGCGTTTTTCTATTTCTTTATTTGCTAAGTATGCAGCAGAATGGATTAAACAAACTGGGCGATGATGCCTGACTCTCACGCCACACCGCACACAATCCACGTCGTGCCCGTCATGCGCGCCATACAAATGCTAAAGCAAACTTGGCCTCGAAGTGAACATAGCACATCTCCTGCCACTACACTAGGAATTCAAACATGATATGCATGCAGCATGATTATTCTATACATGCATGATTACTCTCTATATCACTCATTGACACTACCTTCATTGTTTTGTTAGATATCGCGTAGAGCTGGTTTCTTACATAAGACATTGTTTCTCTCTAATCTTCAATAAATCATTTGACACACAACCACAGAACCACTTAAAGTAGCGCCATATCAGTGCCAGTTATCTTTAAGCCGACACTGAAGCTGTATCACTGTCGGTTTAAAAAATAGAACCGTTAAAGTTTTTGAACTTAAACGGAACCGGCACTGTTGCGCCACTTCCAGTGCCAGTTCTATTTATGAACCGACACTGATACATCAGTGTCGGTTTATTCCATTAACCAGCACTGAAAGTGGCGAAATAGTATCGGTTCATGGCACGAACTGACACTAATGTATCAGTATCGGTTCGTAAACGGAACTGGCACTGTCGCGACGCTATAAATCTTTCCCGCGCTACAACAATTTGTATTTCATTTGATCAACGGTTTACGGTTTAAAGTTTAGGATTTAGCATTTTTTTAATAACAAATGATAAATGCTAAAAATACAAGGTAGCGTTTTTCATACAAAATAATAAATGTTAAAATACAAAGGTTTGCCTTTTTATAATAAATAATAAATTTTAAAACAAAAGGTTAGCAGGGTTTACGGTTTACGGTTTACGGTAGGGATGAAAACGGATCGGATATGGACGGATATTACTGATATCATATCATTTTTTATATTTTTTGAATTCGGATTCAGATTCGGATAATCCGGATACAGATACAGAAACGGATATTATCAGATATGAATACGGAGCTAATATGAATATGGTTACGGATATTTAACGAAAAAAATTATCTAGTAGATAATAAACATTCTCCAAATTTAGAATTTTTTGAATTCCAAAATCTTTTAAAAGATCCCATTTCTTTTTAAAATCTTGAAGAAAAATAACATTCACTATGGGAAAACAACTCTTTGCCTAGTGCCCAGCTCTTTGCCGAGTGTATTTTTTCGGGGACTCGGCAAAGAGGGTTATTCGCCGAGTGTATTTTTTCGAGCCTATGTGATATTTGCAACTTGGTTTGAGCTTAATTTTTTTTTCTACACTCAAAATACAACATATCTTATTTCATGAATTTTTTTGCATTTTTCTAGGTCCGTTTGCTATTTTTAATTTATTAAGTATGTTTCTAGTATTTAAATTAAAATAGGTGAAATTTGAATTGCAAGTGCTTAAAATAATAAACCAAAATTTATAGAAAAATCATATTCATGTTTTTGAGTTCATTTTTAGTTCTTATCCACTAAATTGAAAGAAATTTTGAAAAATCTAGGTTGCGATACTCGATCGGTAACGTAGAGCTTAATGATTTTTTAATTCTAAAAAAAATCAAATAAAGTCTGAAAATACGAGACCTATCATGGTACTATGATATGATACATAGATTTTGTGATAAAAAATTAAAAATGTTTTGAGAAAGTTATCACGTACGATGTTAAGAAAGTCGGAGATTCTCCGAGGATGAATTAGGATTTACAGAAAGAATGGGTTGGGTTTAAAAACAAATCGATGGTTAAATCTTCGTTTGAACTTAAAACTTTTTCTACGATCAAAATACAACATAGCTTATCTCATGTAAAAATTTGGTATATTTTTGGATCAGTTTACTATTTTTAATTCATTAATTATGTTTCTAGGATTTATATTGAAATATGTCAAATTTGAATTGTAAGTGTATGAAATAATGAACCAAAATTTGTAGAAAAATCATATTCATATTTTTTAGTCCATTTGTAGGCCGTACCCACTAAATGGAAAGAAATTTTAAAAAATTTATGTTGCGACACTCGATTGGCAAATGGAACTTAATGGTTTTTTAATTCTAAAATTCGAATGAAGTCTTAAAAACACGATACCTGTTATGGTGTTATAATATGATATGTAGATGCTATGATAAAAATTTATAAATATTTTGAGAAAGTTATCATGTAAGATGTTAAGAAAGCCGGAGATTCTCCGAGAACGAATTAGGATTTAAAGGAATGTGTTGGGTTTGAAAGCAAATCATCGATTAAATCCTCGTTTGAACTAAAACTTTTTCTACAATCAAAATACAGCGTATCTTATCCCATGAAAAAATATGGCATTTTTCTAAGTCAGTTAGCTATTTTTAGTTAATTAATTATGTTTCTAGGATTTAAATCCGGATAATCTGAATAGGATTTATCCGGATTATCCGAATCCGAATCCGTATCCGTCGGATACCATCGATGTATTTTTAGTTAATTAGGTTTTATGGTTTATAAATGTTAAAATACAAAGGTAGCGGTAATTCTAGAAGTTATTACGGTTTACGGTTTAGGGTTTACGGTTTACAATTTACGGTTTACGGTTTATGGTTTATTGTTACGGTTTACGGTTTAGGGTTTACGGTTATGGTTTACGGTTTAGGGTTTATGGTTTAAGGTTTAGGGTTACAGTTTAGGGTTTACGGTTTAATAATAAATAATAAATGTTAAAATACAAATGTAGCCTTTTTTAATAACAAATAATAAATGTTAAAATACAAAGGTAGCCTTTTCTAGTAATAAATAATAAATTTTAAAACAAAAATGTAGCAGGTATTAATAACAAGTTTGAAAATATATTTCAGTGCCGGGTTCTAAATAGAACTGGTACTGATAGCACTATCAATGTCGGTTCTATATAGAACCAGCACTAATAGGGACACATCAGTGCCGGTTCTATATGGAACCGCCACTGATAGGGGACTATTAGTGCCGGTTATGCTATAGAACTAACATTGATGTGTTTTCCTATATAAGCGTCGGGGACAGCCATTTTTTCCCATCCGTACTTGTCTCCTCTCCCAGTTGTCGTCTCCGTCATCTCCTCCTACGCCCGTGCCACCGCTATCTAGCCTTCTCATCCGACGCCGTCCTAGCCACCATCGACTCCGCCCATCCGTTCACCGTCGCCTAAGCCACGTCCGACCGTCTGGCTACCCCTGCCCTTTCGGCCGCCACCGACTTCGCTCGTTCATTCGCCATCGCCTACGCCACATCCATTTGCCTGGCCACCACCGACCTTCTGGTCACCACCAACACCGCTTGTCCAGCTGCCTCCACCTCCACCCAATAAGGTTTGACTTATGCGGTCATTGCACTAGGATTCCTCAAGGTATTGGAAAGTACTATCGTGTAGGAAGCCGAAGGTTAATTTCCTTGCGGTGTTTGCCTAATGTTTTGTTGTATACAATGGACATGATTAGGTTGGGAACTGCAACAATCTTGCATGTAAGTTGATATTGAAATATGCATTCCAAGTAGATCTAGTATCTTGCTATGCAATTTGGTTCTTCTGGTCGGTGAGAATCACTGGAAAATTTTATTCAAGGCAGTTTGTGCTTTGTACATGCAGTGTCGTTTATCATAAGTTGGCTTGTCTTGGTGGCAGTAACATTCTCAGACTATGTTAACCTGTTGCAGCTTTCATAATCATTGAATGATAGAAGTCAAGTTTGTGTGATATTGGGATGCTAATGCCTGAAATTATGTGGGTATAGTGATACTGGGATGCTAATGACAGAAGTCGAGTGGACTAAGAAGTTCTGATACAAGCCACCTTGGTGCATGGCTGATCAGTTCAATCTTGAGTCCTACCTCATTTCCTTAGCTCCTATTGATAAAGTGTTACTTCATTGCCCATGGCCTATGTAGCTTAAATATTAACAGCTCACTGGATTGGCTTTCTTTCTGGTAGCAAGTAGGACAGTTGGTTATTGTCTTATTTTTATTGCCACTTTTGTTGGTTTGAATGTTATGATGGACAGATGATAATCCCAGTTACAGATGACAATTGGTTATTGAAGTACTTCACTCTGATTTTGAAATCTCAAAATCCTAGTGCTGTGGTACATGGCCAGCAACTTCATCTACATTGTGCGCTTTTTGGCTTTTCGCTTTCCTATGTGATGCTCTTTAACTCCTATTCTGGTATTCTGGTTTTTTGTGTGTGCATGTGTCGATGAATAGGAAGGCAACAAGGGGAGGTAGCAGTAGGAACAATTGAGCCAACAGTGGAGTTTTTTTTGTGTGTTTGTTGGAATGGATACAAAGTGATATATGTATATCTTTGTGTGTGTGTTTGTTGGAATGGATATAAAGTGATGTATATGTATATCTTTGAGTGTAAGTACTAATAGATTGTTATAAAGTGTATACTCCTTGGACTTCTTGATACTGTTGTATGTAATACAATTATGTTTTGTTTGTTATGTCGAATAACAGCCTAAATGATCACTAAGGCCTATACCATAAACCTATACCATATACAAGTTCATGTATTTTACAAGAATTTCTTGAGTACTTATTAATCTTATGAGTACTTATGAAATTGGAATTTTCATGTAGGAATGGCACCTAAAAAGTCAAGTCGTCGTACACGTGCTCGCTCCACCCCTGCTTCGGTAGAAAGCCCCACCATCTTCGCCCCAGTAGAATCATAAAGACAACAAGAGCCTGCAGACCTAGATCTTAATCCACTAAGAGATGAAGATTGCAATTCAAATATTTTCATTAACTTGGCAGACTTAGTACCCTAGCTGGACGTTGAGCTTGAGATAATAAACAATCCACAACGAGAGCATGAGGCCGATGCAGTCAATGAGGCAGAGCAAGGTGCTGGTCCGGTAAATGAGGCAGAGCAGGGTGCACAAGATGCTGCTGATCCTATAGATGAAGGTGCAGTAAGCCAAGAGTGGAGTGGACGTGGTCCCAGTGTAATGCCCAAAGGACGATTCGTAATAGTAGAGGTTAACTCTGTTGGTGAGCCTATAAGATCAAAAAATGTTCTAGGGCCGTACAAGACAACCATAGGGTGCCTCGTGAGAGACCATGTTTCAATCAAGTTTAGACTTTAGAGAGGCTCGGCAAATAACATATGGGTGGTTCCTAGCAATGTAAAAAACATATTGTGGAGCAAACTACTGGCCAGATTCCAATTCCCCCAAGATTGCGATATGGGAAAAGTGAAAAGTCGTTCCATATATGTAATGGGGACAACATTCAGGACATTCAAGGGAAAGCTATGGAGAGAGTACTACTTGAAGGGCCGAACACTAGATTAGGGTGACTACCCGACAGTTGAGCCGTACTAGACTCAATTCATTGAATATACGAAGTCAGAGGAAGCAACGAAACTGAGTAAAGCAAACAAGTCCAACTCTCAGAAGAATATATGGCCGCACCGTACCGGCTCTCGTGGGTACGTGACGAAATATGATGAATAGGAAAATATGGAAGAACAAGTTGCCCGTAGTGGCGTCGTACCTGTAACATCTAGCTGGATAACATGAGCAAAGCACTTTTTGTATGCGAGAGGTGTTACTTTGTTAGACGAGGGCAGCTTAAATTTTAAGAATGACAATATACAATAAGTATCTTAGAAAATAGCAGATGCCCATGCCCAGTCTTCCCAAGGCTCTATCAGGGTAGATAGAGAGAAAGACCAACTAACGGTAGCACTTGGCAATAAAGAGCATCCAGTGCGCACCAGGGGCAAATGAATGATTTCTTAGAAAGAGGGGTTCACAGAGGATGAGGCCTCCTTTAGGAGCCGAAGCAGAAGAAAAGAGAAAACAGATGAGATGATGTCAATGATGTGCCAACAAATGCAGGAAGAACGGGCAATGATTGATGCCAAAATAGCTGAAGTACTTTGGTAGCATGGTATTCACCGAGAGGATGGTGTCCAACTGCCAACTGATGCTCGTCGAAGCAGCTGTGCATCTACGGGGTTTGTTGAGACAGGCATAAATCCGTATCCTGTGGATGAAATCACTAAAAACAAGGTCTGCAAACTTGTCATACCAACAATGAATATTATCACAACGATAGCGATGGGGCAGGTTGACCATTGTGTGGCAGGAGAAACCTTCAATGATACACTAATACTGAAGGGATATGCTAAGGTTCACGTTGACTTAGTTAGAAGGGCATACCGTAAGATTGATATGGAGTATGCTGGTGAGACAGGCTCCAAGAGACTCAGAGACAATGTTGGAGGATTCATACTATGGAAAAAGCAATTTATACTTTTTGAATATGAAACAGATGAATCATCTGATGGAAGCTCGGATTAGCATTGAATTATGCCACGTGTACGGGATCCACCTCCACCTCCGAGGGAGCCATCTACATCTCCACCTTGAAGGGATAAAACTCCACCTTCAGAGCCAACGCTACCTCTAAAGGAGCCTACTCCACCTGCACCTCAAAGGGATCCAACTCCACCTCCAGAGTCAACGCTACCTCCAAAGGAGTCAACTCCACCTGCACCTTGAAGGGATCCAACTCCACCTCCTCTACCAGGGCAGTCTAAATCAAAATCTATAAGTATATTAAAGACAAAGTTGACCTCCTTCCAACAAAAAAGGCACCTCTAAACGAAGATAGCACCCAGGTAAATCAGAGCCGACAGCCGTAGTATCGTCGTGGTTAGGCTGTTTGATTGTGTCAACATGCGCGCGTCGGGAGCGGCGCCGCACCCCGACTACGTACGTTGATCAAGCCTGCATACATTGCATCTGTATTTCCCTCGGCTCGTACGACGGATACAATAGTTAGATAGTGTCCGGTCTAGTTTGGGTTTGTCCGATTAATAAAGGTTCTTTTAATTTTTTCTTCTGTTCTATAATTAGGTTTATTTTGCTACTACTTTCTGCTATTGTTGTTGTTTTTTTCTACAATACCAATGCTTCTACTTCTGCTACAATACTATACCGGTCTTATGTTTCTGCTGTTGTGTTGAACATTTATGTTTTTTTCTCAAGTTTTGTATACCGATCGGTTCAAGTACATATTTAGTTTAAAATCTAGGTTTTGAGCATGAGTTTGAGGGTGCGTAGATTTTTCCGGTCCTATATTATATTCTCCATTATCTTCATATACGTCCAACCTAGAGCACGACCATCCTACTAGTCTAGGTCTCTCATATACCATGATCATCTACTCAGTTTATCTACATCACAGTCTCACGATTCTATAGAAATAATTATGGAAGGAAGTATAGGTTATATATATGTTAGTTCTGAAAAATAAGGACCGGCGTGTATACATAAGTCATATGTTAGTCAAAAATAAGGACCGGCAGCAGCAATTTTCTAGTGATTCGTGCATATCAATAACACTAATATCACCTGTCTCGCCCTTCTCCTTAAGACCTCTTGGCCGTCGCTCCAATTGTTAAACATAGCACTTTAAAAAACAACTCACCTGCACTTTCATCCTCGTCCGGTATAAAAGGTTAACCTAGATAAACTATAGTTATAGCACAAAAACTCTCCATGTTAGCCTATGCATATTCACTGTTCAGTTGTTGGGGAATATGAAAGTATGAACTCACCCTCTCATAATAAAATTCCAGGACAAACAAAATAAAGATTAGGATTTCATCCTAGCCCCAATGCAAACTAGTGTTGCCTGTGGTGTGGGTGTTAACTTCAATTTGTTGTTGTCACTGCAGCTTCTTAGAGGTGTCGGTTGTGTACTCAAGATTCATCTCAAAGTTGTAACTTAATTATCGTAAATGTGTATATATCTTATATATGCATTATTCAAGATAAAGAATGGCCTATGCCCAGGGAGTGGTTCCAATTTTGCAATATCATTACATATGGTTCGTCTTGACACTGCTCGCTTGGCATGTTTTACGACGATACCATGGTGTGGGATGTGACGTGGCAACATGTAAAAACTCTCATTTGTTTGTTGATGTCAAAACTAGGGAACAGGCCAATTGTACCGGTTAAAAAACCCCTTTAGTCTCGATTTTAGAACCGGTATTATCCATCCGAGACTAAAGGAGTGACCCATTAGTATCAGTTATTTATCCGGTACTAATACACTCTTTTAGTACCGGTTGGAGTCCTCAACCTGTACTAAAGTGGAGCCTTTTGTTTAGTATGTTGGATTCTCCAACCGGTACTAAAGGGTCTTTCCTTTTTTATTTTATTCTATTACTGCTGTTTTTATTTCATTTTGTGACTGTTATTTTTATTTTATTTTATGTCTGTTGTTTTTATTTCATTTCGTGACTACTATTTTCATTTCATTTCGTGACTGCTATTTTCATCTCATTAATCGGCCACTCTGAAGTTACAAACATCTGCAACAGTGCTTTTATAGTGACTGCTGTTTTCATCTCATTACACTACCACCAAAACAAGCTTTAGTGACGGAGCTTTGCTGACTAATAATTGATGTGCGTCGCTAATACACTTTTAGTGATGGGCTATTTTGGACGCGTCAGTGATATTGCCTTATTAGTGAGAGGTTGTAATTTAGCCCGTCACAAAAGAGGGGGCACCCCCATTAGTGACAGGTTTAATTACCACCCGTCAATAATGGGCGTGACGGGCGGCAACTATCGCCCGTCACTAATGATCCAGTGACAGGCAGTAGTTTTTGCCCATCACTAATGGCTAGATCATTAGTGCAGGGCAGATACTATCATCCGTCACTGATGATGTTTATAAATAGGCGGGCGCCAACAGAACGCTTTCATATCGCGCAAAACACTAAACCCTAGAGGCCACATCTTCTCTGCCGCCATCATTCTGCCGTCGTGCTCCATGCCTTCAGCCGTCATCGTTCTCCATCGTCGTGGCCTCCGTCCCATCACGGCCTCCTCCTCTGGTCTCCATCCCATCATCGACCCTCCTCGCTGTCGCCTCAAGGTCCTCCTCCTCTTCCTCTGACATGGCTAGGGTTTGTGAGTTTATGAATATGTTGTATGTGAATATTTTGCTTTATGAATATGTATTTTGCTCTGTGAATATTTTGCTTTGTGAATATATAAGTTGCTTTGTGAATATTTTATTTTGTGAATATGTTGCTTAGTGAATAAGTTGCTTTGTGAATATTTTGCTTTGTGAATAAAAGTTGTTTTGTGAATATGTGCTTAGTAAATAAAAGTTGCTTTGTGAATATATATATTGCTTTGTGATTTAGGGATATGGCAAGCCTCTCAAGTAATCAACAGGTCACTCCCACCGGACAACGTGCTTTCACTAGTAGGTGGATCCCTACGGTACCAACTTATGTTCCTAACAGTTGCTTAATAAAGATCAATCATCTAGTTAACGACGGGCCTCACCAGGTTTATATATTGTAGATTGCATATTCTATTTATGTACTAATAAAACTAACAAACTGATGCCATATTATCTTACTGTTGTAGTTTTTATCAAAAAACTTTGGCGATATCAATAATATTTGCGCTGGTGACACCCTTAAGATAGTAACAAGAGATGGGTGTACCACAGAGGTTGAGGTTGTGAGCTGTGGAGGCAGGGTATGCCTCCACAAAGGGTGGCCCAAATTTAGTAAAAGAGCCAACCTAACTCAAGGGGACTATGTCACAATAACAATGGGACAGGCCCCATTGACTGTTATTGCTAAATTTTACACTAACTTTGATGATGAGAATACCCCAACGGCCATAAAAGTGGAGGATAACGGTAGTGGTATTGATCTATAGCAAACTGTTTAGGTACTAGACATGCATATTTTGTTTATGTACTTAAATTGATTTTTTATAATGTTAGGGGAGGGTCCTAGCAATGCTGTGAGGAACAAGGGGAAGCGGATAGCTAGGGAGATCGACACCGACCAAATGGAACAATTGAAGAACATCTATTATTTTAGCAATCCAACAGATGTAACTCCAGCAAGGAAGGCTCTCCTGCAAGACATCTCGGTAGGTTTATCCTCTGAGACTCGGTTATATGTCTGCACAATAAATAACTTGATTATCAACAAGAAGTCGATGGTAAGCTTTTTGTACATGTCGGTGGTTAACTCGATCATCTATGCACTTGGTCTTGTCTAACTAGCTTTGTTTATATTTTATTGTTATAGTACTTTTCAAGGCAGTACTGTAAGAAGTACATCACACCTCACCTATACCAGCAGACCACCGAGATTCAAGTGGCAGCAGCAGGGTCTGAGGCAGTCCCAATTACGGTGTATAAATCCACGGATGGACGGTGCTACCTAACTACTGGTTTTAGTCAATTTCTTCGAGATAACGTGTTAGAAGTTGGCACAGTATGCGCCTTCTATTTCAACATCAACAATAGTGCAATTGAGGCTGTCATGTATGTGGTGTAAACCTGAGGTATGATGTCTTCCTATCTATCTTACTTTTTACACTGATAACCATTATGCATTTTGTACTGATATGATTCTATTTTCTTCAAGGAGAAGGAGTACAAGGTGACCATAAAAGAGGCTGCAAAATTAGACATGTTGTAGGACCGAAACTAGCGACCAGAGAGGGGGTGAATGGGCGCAAAACAAAAATACAACGGAAAAATAAAACTTCTGAAATTTAAGTGTCGAACTTGCAAGTGACTCGATGTGATTCAGTTCATGATTTGAACAAATAAAAAGTCACACCTGGCAAGTCGATACTTATATTTCAGAAATCTTCCTCAAACTCAAATATCGGACTTGCGAGTGATTGGATAAGACTCAGCCCACGGCCATGCTAATGATGTTCACTCTTCAAAGCAAGTCGATACAATCCTAGAAAAGATAAGCGCCTAAAAGAAACGCCGTTCGTAGAGACAAGTGTAAATTGGTCTACCAAAATGCACCGACAAGTGAGACGAGCGTTCTATAGAAAAAGATACGCCCGAAACACTCAAATTCAAAACATCGAACGCTTGGTGAGCGAACACGGTGTCATTTCATCGAACATGCAAAAACGCGTTCCGGATCCTATTAGACAATAACACAAACACTAGACATGCATCACAACTTGGTCACATAGACATTTCATCAAACACATACCATGCAGTCCAAAATCAAGTGTCTTGTACACATTAAATCAAACACATGATGTGCAGTATTGAACTCTTGGAAACATTTCAACAAACATGTGATGAGCACAAGAGATATACTGCAAGTTTGATGGAGAGATGGCCGGAGAAGAGACGTCGTCGACGTTCCCGATTATCCTGAGTCTCCCGGACTCCGTGCTCGCACTTGACTCGCCGCGCAGCTGCTCCCCACG